>NW_010579191.1:0-48431 GCF_000705375.1 Tinamus guttatus | reverse complement strand
TCATCAGCAAACTTGCTGAGGGAGCACTCTGTGCCTTCATCCAGGTCATTGATGAATAAATTGAACAGGACTGGACCAAGGACTGACCTCTGGGGGACACCACTAGCTACAGGCCTCCAACTAGACTCTGCGTCACTGATCACCACCCTCTGAGCTCTGCCATCCAGCCAATTCCTAATCCACCTCACTGTGCACTCATCTATCCCACACTTCTGGAGATTGCCCAGGAGGATGTTGTGAGGGATGGTGTCAAAAGCCTTGGTGAAGTCGAGATCGACAACATTCACCGCTCTCCCCTCATCTATCCAGCTGGTCATTCTATCACAGAAGGCTATCAGGTTAGTCAAGCATGATTTTCCCTTGCTGAATCCATACTGACTACTCTTGAGCACCTTCTTCTCCTCCACACGCCTCTTGTTGAGAAGAAACACAGTATTAAGCTGTGTTTCTCCTTGGGTTTTCATCTTGGGTTTGAACTAGGAACCAGTTCTACACTTCTCTCTTTTTACCTTGACTCTCTTGTGAGCAATATTGGATTGATCTCTTTATGCAAAGGCTGTTATCATCAACCATTTGGACTAAACTCTAGGTTGTCTTTAAGTGCCATATTTGAAGGATTAATTCAGTGCTGAGAGATGGCCATAACTGTTAGCCGTAGAATCTGTGTTCAGCAGAGGTTTCAATACAGCCTGTAAATCGTGCTCCAGAGGAGATATTAGAAAGACCCCTAAACAAAATGTCATTAGCAATATGATAAAGATACATGCCAAATGTAAGAAAGAGCAAGAAAGAACTTTATCAGCGTATTATTGTATGTTCTCTGAATGTGTGAATATCATCATGTTAAAAAATAGTTATTTCTGGCCCACATCCTATCACATGTTGTTGTTGTATAAATTGTTATAAATTGTATACAGTTGCACAATGGTACAATTATATAATGCTTATGCTTGTATAAATCATAAATGCAATACAAAAATAGTCTAGAATAAAAGATAGTCCTGTGTATTTAGCCATCTGAAAAACAAACAAAAAAAAGCCCACCACAAAAAAACAACAACAAAGAACAAAACAAAATAAAAACCTAAGCAAGAGATTTGAATATATATTGGTCCCCCTGTTTTATCAAAAATATTTTATTTTCCCTTTTAGTAACTCCAAACAATTCAGACTAGATAACTGTTAGTTCAGCAACAATAACTAAGCAGGAAAACAAATTATCATCACGTACAAATTCTTTTATTGAGAACAAAATAACAAAAAAAATCAATCTACCAGAAAATAACACTGAATAAAGTTATGCAACTTCACATTTTACAACAAAAGTACTGGAAATGACAGATGAATATTAGACAATTGCTTATTTTATTATTTGCTTCCTATTTTTATACCAGTTAATGTAGTTTGTTTGCCATAGAATATGTTCCCCATGCTTTAGGGATCCAGCAATATTTTATTTCATTTTAGCCAGAAAAGAAAATGTGGGTGTCTATATTATGAAACTGGACCTTTATAACAGGATATAAGAGGTTGGTATGTCCTATCTCTATGAGTTCTTTCATCAGCTGCCTGAATATTTGGTGAGATAATTTAATATTTATTGACAATACTGCAAATAATTTTATTCCTAACTATTACAAGATCTGTGTAAATATTTGAAATATAAGTATATAGAGCCAGGTTTTGCTTTTCCAGTGTAGTGAAGAAAGAGGGAGTGGAAATTAAAGGAGGAAGAGTTACTCTTTTTTCTTCCAAGCAGAATGGTATCTGGGAAGGCTCCAGAACTTTTTGCTTATAGTTGCTGTGGGATTTGAAATAAAACTGGGAGAAGGCAAATTCAGACATAGGGCTCTAGTTCTTTGGCACTCATCTATGAATCCCATCACTTTCACACGTTAGAAAGTGGTGTAGTGATTAGTATGCTAAACTAGAGCAGTAAGGAAGAGAAGCATTCTGCAGAAATGAATCTTCCTTTAAAGTGGACCTGGCTTTTCTCTGGTTGCTACTTAGTAGACATGATGTAGCACTCAGTTTAGCAATAGCTAGACACGGGCTGCCTCTGAAAACTGTGAACAGGGGACATCAGTGGGACAAATAGTCCCAGCAAGATTAGCATATAAGTGACAGTTTGGAAGTTTAACCAAGGAATAGTAAGGTTGTGTTTATTTATTAACAAACATTACAAATCTCTTTTTGGCTCTAGGCCTTCTCTCTTTCAGTATCATTTGTAGATGCCAGAAGGTGTTGCTTATCCTTAGTTCATCTTTTATCATTTTGTATTTCATGTTAAGTGCTGTACCTTTTCTTCTTTTATTTACAAGACCATGGTTGTAAATCCTTATTTCTGTCTCTAGGACTAAAGAGAATTAAAGTCTTTGTGCCTTTATCAAAGAAAAGACACCTTTCTTCTCTAACTTTACTTGTCATTTCACAAGAATCCCCTTATACTCTTACTAGGTATTTGAAGGTACACATACACATCTCCTCACACTTTTTCTTTTCAGAGGTGAACAAGTCAATCTCTCCCTGCTTTTTGTCATCTACCATGTGCTCCCAGTTATCATCTTTGTCATTCTTTGATAGACTTACTGCAGGATGTCAATGTCCTTTTTTTTGTTTGTTTGTTTTATACTGGGGAGGGCAAAATGAGAAGTAGAAATTCCAGATACAGTCTCACAAGTGATGAGTAGAGGGGAACAATCACTCATTATTGATTAGTCCCTGGAAGACTTTGCTTTCAAGCAAACCATTGCAGTTAAGGGTTAAACATGGGAAAGCTCATGCAGGCATGGGTGAGAATATAGTCTCTATTCCAAAGTGGGGGACTGTTCAGTATAACTGAGAAACACCATCAGGAGAAACTAGCCCAATGCTTTGCTGATGGTGCAAGAGTCTGAATAGGCTGCACTTTGCTTTTTCACAATAGTATCAGCTCTGCAGTGCTGACAAAGATGAAATCTTTTGCCAGGAAGCAAAAAAGAGTTGGGTGCATTAGGGACTGACACTAACAAAAAGGAAAATTAGCAACATCATTTTTTTTCTCAATACTCTCAGTTAAAGTGATAAACAACTGAATGCTGAAGTGATACCAATGTAGTTTTCTAGTTAAATGAAATGAAAATATTTTCTGATTATTGAAGTTGCTTAGCTTCATAGTAATAATTCTGAATATTACTATAGGTGAAATTTCAGGATTTTAGAAAAGTTTGGAAAGAAATGAAAATTACCTAATCTATAGGGGAAAATTACAGATAGCAAAATTCTGCTTTTTGGAAAAGACATACATGGAGAAAAAAAATTAAAAATAGTATCTCCTCGTGCATTTGTTTCTTTTGATTAAGGGACGGCATCTGTGTGAAAGTTACAGGTTGAAAAGTAAGTTGGTATAACTAATACGTTGGGTGAATGAATGACTGGAAAGGTGTGGTAATACCAGAAATAGAATTAGCAAAAAAAAAAAAAAAGTTTCCAAGTTCGGTGATAAACCAGAATAGAGCATTTTATACTTAAAACTTTCTTTGCTGCCACTTGCATTTCCATCCAGATTGGTGACTTGAGATAGCATGCAGTTGTAGGCAACCTGCCAGCTTTTTGGAAAAGTCATAGGTCTGCTTTTAGGTAACAGCCCCATTAGAAAAAAACTACAAAAATGCTGTTGAACCCTTTGAGTTTCTACAGACGTGACAGAGAAATCTCTCTCTTGAGCTGCTGCTTCTGACTTCTCCAAGCTGCAAGCTGCTAATCTAACTGTGTATTTCAATGTGGGTTTCCTCTGCCTTAGTCAGCTGAGGATTCCTCAGGACCTTTTTTTTTTTTTTTCAAAAAGAGAAATGAAACATGTATTCTAATATTACTTTCACTAACATAATAAAACATCCACACTGAGATGTACCATTTTGGACTGGCATGATTCAGGCTTTACATGACTGTTTGCTGCTGCAATGGTTGTCTAGCCAGGATCAGAAAAGAAACCAAAAATTTTCAAAATCACATCGAGAAAAACACATCAACAGTGTGCTTATGCAGTTGTGCTTATGTAAGCAATATAATGCAGTTGCAAATGTTTTACATATACTAGTGTATTTAATAAACTAAGTTTCTGCTTATAAATCAAAGGGCAAACAATTACTTTTGTGTTTTGGGGCATTGAGGATTTCACTAATGGCATTTAATTAACAACAAGCAGTAAGAGTTACAGTGCCACAGGGAGACACTGTTGTCGCAGAATCACAGAATGACTAAGAGACCTTTGGAGACCATCCAGTGCACCCTCCCTGCACAAGCAGGACCATCTAGAGCAAACTGTGCACAATCATGTCCAGGCCGGTTTTGGATATCTCCAGAGAAGGAGACTGCACAGTCTCTGTAGGCAACCTGTTGCAGTCCTCTTTCGAAACCATCATTTGCTAAGCCTTCGTTTTCCCATCCTTACTCTAGTTTTAAAAAGTTTTGAGAACCTCAGATGAAAAATTCTATATTAGTGAAAAACGTTATACATATATGGTTGTTCGTGGCAATCATACGTTGAAACATGATAGATAGGAGTGAGGAAGCAGTTAAGATTGATAGTAGTCATCTCTGAAGCAGAATTTCAGGAAAAAAAAAAACAAAGTCAGAACTTCATTGTTCACCCTGGTGAACAATGAATTCCTTCTCAAAATGGAATATATACTGCTTCTGAAGAATGCTTACATTGGAACATGAATACTTGGAAACAGACATAAGAAAGATCTTAGCAACACTACAGATAATTGTACTGCATTGAAGGTTTGTTTTTCTATATTAATACAAATTTTTCTCCCCTTTTGCAATAGATCTTACATCACCTATGTTGCAGTCCTATCTCTAGTTGCATCATTCTTCTAAAAATATGGACACTGTATACAGACTAAATACAGTATTTTTATGTCTACGCTTAAGATTTCTTTTCAATATTTTTCATAGAACTCCTGTGACTTGGACAGGTCCTCAGTTTTAATAAAAGATTTTCACTTATTTTTAATCAATTGTTTTGTTTTGTTTTGTTTTGTTAGTTTTGCCCTTTTACCTTCTTGGTTTGTTTTCTTCTTTTCCCTATTTTTCTCTTGTCCACTTGCTGCTTCATACATGCACTATCCTTCACAGCAATAGAGTGATAATTACCTGTGGTAATGTGCTTGCCCTAATCTGTTCCTATAATGGTTTGGGGTAGATCCTCCTTATTTTTCAGAAGGAAATAGTTTTCTTGAATGGGTACACGTTTCTTATTGCATCGTTTGTATGGATTATAAAATATTTTGCTTTCAGTTTCTAAGGATCTCCCATTGAGTTCAGTGTGGAGCAGTGTTGTGTTGCAATGCTACCCTTTCCATTTTCCCTGATATGGTTTTGCAGAATTCTCAATGGTCTTAGCAGGAAGTAAGTAATTGGTTACTAAAGGCCCTTGGAAACTTGTAATAATGAGAACACTTAAAATATTCTTAACAAGATAGCTAAGATATTCGAGGTGTTCTGTCAGATGGCTTATGCCCTGTATGTGCCACACTTCTGAAAGATCATTTTTACTGTTTATGATAGTAGACACAGTGGCATAGTATACAGCCATCATTACTGTTAATATTTTGCCGTCACTCAAACATTCTTTACTCAGTTTTGTAACAGCAATAGACATCTGTTTTGTTCTTTCTTATCCCGGTAAGACCATTACTGATCAACTGGACCAAACCTACCTTTCTTTGAGCTACCTGCATGTCTGACAGTAGTTGTTATCTCAGCCTCATCTCTGAACAAAGCAATCTTCCAGCATTCAAGCTCTTTTGGACCATGACTGGCTTTAAAGGCAACATCTCTGCTCTTGTGTGGCATTGATTTATGGTCTCCTGGACAAGTGGGACAAATATGTGCCCATGCACCGTGCTATCCAGTACCTCCTCAATTATGTTAATTACCCTGATTAACAGGAGAGATTGTGTATCACAACCCCTGCAATAAGTGAAAATTCTTTGTATCCTGATTTTGCCATTTACAGTAAATGACCATCAGTGTGCAATTTCTGAGCAGATCTATAACATTCTGAAGTCTAAAAATAACATAGAAAATGAGGAGAAATATCCTAGGTCCAGAATATTGCTGCTGGAATGTTTATTTTTGAAGCTGTATGCTCCATCCACCATGAAGTGCTGTTATCAACTTCTTATCACGCTTTGCTCTGTTCCGTCAGTATGCTAAGTTCCGATGTTACAATTTTGTGAAAATACATGTTCTGTTTTTGCTGAAGTGGACAGAGTGTAGAAGCAGTGCATCAATAGTGTAACTGGATAAATTTGCACATTTTGACCGCATACTGTGCATGCCTCATTCCATATCTGTCCTCAATTTCTGATACTGTTGTCATTAACTTGCTGGAGTAGTAATAACAGCTTACTGAGTACTGAAAGTATTTTGTCATGACTCACTTTTGAAATTCGATTGCTGATTATATGTGTACATGCTAATAAAAAGCTTGTGTTGTCCTATGCTCAGTTTTGTGACATTTACCTTTCTCCACCCACCAGATGTTACTCTGCAATTGCTAACTGCTGCACAACGTGAAGTTTACTGCTTCACAGTGGAGGTGGTGATAAAAACAAGTGTTAAACTGCGTATTTTCTGTCTTCTTTTTTCCTCTCCATGGAAACTAACAAGCTCTTGGCCCTATCGTGTGCTTCTTTGAAGGAATATAAAGAAACTTAAGCTTGCAGGGGTATTTGTCAAGGAATATGCTACACTTTACTAATACAGCAATGTCACATATATAAAATGTATAGGAACTGGAGTAGACTTTTGTACTAACATTTCAACATAATTCTGAAGTCCTTATTCATAGTCGCCCCAGATAGATAGATCATTCCTACAAAAAAAAAAAAAAGCAAGTTACTATAAGCCATAAGTGGAGAAACATGCTCACAGCATTACACATGGCACACAGACATTAAATTTCACATATCCATTCAGTTGCAAATCCAGAACACAAAGATTCTCAGGTTTTCCCTGCTTTGGGTGGAGCCAGTTCTGACATGGAAGCAACTGCACAGAACATGTAGGGCTTGCTGGTTCATATAAGTAGAAGATGACATCAGCTATTGTAGGTGGAAAAGGATTACCAGAAATTGAGAAGAATAGAAGCTTTTTTTTTTTTTTTTTTTTAATTGGGTAAGGTTAGGAGGATATTTGAATATATTAACTGTATGCATGTGTTCCATTTTTTTTTTGTTTTCTATCTTATTGAAAATAAAATTTACTTCATATTTTCTTGCCTAATATCAGTAAGGATTACCTACTTCAAGTGACTGTTTCAGAGTCCATTAGATAGCAAATATCTATACAGATTTTGCCTCACCTGATTAAAATCTGGCCGATGAGCTGTTTTTAAAAGAGCTGGTGGTATCTCTAGGGTTAGATTCACAGATCTATACTGAAAGCATTGGGAATATAAGAGGTAGAGTTAGATGCAAAACTTAAGAAATGTTGCTGAGTTTGGGGTCATTTCTTCTGTTCATTGTGGGTATGGGATATGGTAAAACATAACTATTAGCACGTTAGTTAACTTGCCAAAGTCATTGTAGTCTGTTTTGGATGACTGCCTGTTAACATCAATGTTGGTGGAATTATTCTAATATTTCCAGTAAAGTGCCCTTGGATAACAAGAAGATAGATGTGGTAGATTCTTTTCCTAGGGCTAGTCAGGATAAGAATAAGTGCTCTGTGATGTTTAAGGTATTCAAAGCAATTGTGCTGACAATTTGCTGTGAAGTTGTTAAATTTAAATTTGTACAGAAGGTGTCAGAGAGCAGTGAGAGGCAGATGCTTAACAAAGGAAGGTGAGCTGGGGACAGAGCACAGAAATAAGGCAGGCATAAGAAGTTACATCACCAAAAAGGTGCCAGGATGTAGAGCAGCAAATCTGGGTCAGGATCAGGGGCAGAGACTTTAATCAGGGTTAGACAAGCCCAGTAAATCACCTGTCAAATTTGTGGTGATGAGATAGGTCCAAGGTCAAGCCAGGAAGCTGAGCTGTTGGGTCAAGATCTGGGTGAGGCTTTTGGAGATACAAAACTGGGCACAGACACAGCTGCTGGACATCTGTAATGTAGCTCAGGCAGGGACCAGTGGTAAAGCCTGAGCTTGAAAGCAGATCCCAAGTAAAAGGAGGGGCAGGCCCTCGCTTTTAACTCTCTTCAGCATAGTGAAGGTGCTGACCTTTAACTCTAACTTAGCCAGCTAGACTCTGAGTGCGCTCCTAGCGCTGGCAGAAGGAAAGTTCTGCAGCTGGAGAAGTGCCATCAGAGGTTGCACTGCACCCAGCTCCATATCAGGCTCGATGACCAGCTCTCCTGTAGCAGTGTCCTCAAGCTTGCTGGCTGAACATCCTTTCTTACAGAAGTCGAGTTGAACAGCAGACAGGACGAACAGTGTGTATGAGTGCCCATGCAGTTCCCATGTAGTGAATTTGTGTATGGGAAGAAGAAACATGATTGTTTGAGCAAGTTGTCCAAAAAAAAAAATACATTACAGAGCATGATTGCAAACCAACTCTTCAGTTTATAGTCTTGCATAAGTGACGGGAAAATGAGTGTGTATATGTCAGCGGCAAGGCATTTTGATCAGAAGTAGCATTCTTGTGGATAAGGGAAGCCTGTGGGACAAAGGAGGCACTGGGAGCAGCAAATTGGCTTCTCCACTGAGTGGAACTATTGATTTTGTGACAATAAGTGATCATCTTCACACCCACTCATCATCTACCCCCACTAAATACTGCCGGTTGTTATACTAAGGGTCTCACCACAACAGTAATAACTAGGTGTGCGGTTCGGGCAAGTAGCTGTTGAAATCTTTTGTGTATTTCAATATGATGCTATATTCCAAAACTGGGAATGCGTTTCTCATATAACCAAGAAAAATAGAGCATTATAAAGTTTTTATCTCCCTCCTTTCTTCCCCAGTGTATAATGAGTATTGTGGAAAAATCCTGATTCAGCTGGCAAATAAAGTCCTGGTAAACAAGTAAACTTTGGTTAGATTTGAACATTTTGCTTAGTGAGATGCTTACTGTGAACAGCTTATATTTATCTAGATTGTCTTGATATACACTTGTTTTCTGTTTTATAAAAGTATTTTTGTTATATCATAACCTTCATATCAGTGCATGTCATCTGCCTTGAATATGATCAGTTTTGAAAAGCAGAGTTTTTCTTTATGACATGAGTAGTGTAATATATTTTAATCCTCTTATATAAGTTCCACTCAACTTATTTCTCTTGCTAACGGTGCTTATTAGAAGCCCACTTAATGATACATATTAGAAATCCTGTAACTCTTTGTGACAGTGTGACAATATTGCCTGACCTCTAGTGGTTACATTCATGAATTGATTCTATTCTATGCAGCATGAATGTAACATTAACTTCTTGTGTTTGGTAATTGGTTAGGAAAGAGGTGACCACAAATTAAGGTAAAGAGGTTGTATCACAGACATCTGTGAATAAATGATACCTAGCCATCTTTATGAAGTACTTTGAGATCAATAGATAGACTTAATCCACCAGTGGTAAAGAGGTAGGACACAAAATAAAGGCTACTCTGCCCTGGTGTTGTAGAGCAGCAATGATATCTGAGTCTATGTTGGGTTGCATTGTGTGTGTGTGCGCGTGTGTGTGTTGTGCTCTCCATGTATTTCTTTATACATGGACATCATGTACCTGTACAGACAGAGGATGTCCCTATTGCTTAATAACACCAAGTGAAGACGTTGTCGTATTTATACATCCTATCTTTTTGCAGATAATTATGAAACATATATATGTGTGTAGGTAGGTTATGCAAATCTGTGCATGTATACTGTATATGTACATATATGTTTATACATAGAATGAGATTCCTGCATGCTCTGGTTCTGTTTCATTAATGCAAAGTCAGTATGTTCTGAAACCTATTTTTCTCTTTAAGCATTAATCCTGTTCCTACTCTGTGCATTTAAACATTTCAGAACTATCTGCCTGCTCACAGAGACAGGTATCTACAAAGTTGGATTTGATGGTACTATAGGTTCATTTTCAAAAAATAAAGCTTAGAAGAATGTAAGAACTGGGTTAAATCTTTGCTGGTATCTTGAAATGATTGCTTGTTTAACTGATGATCTTTGAACAAAAGATGTTAATCCCTGCCAATTCACTCCTGGTCTTAGTTTTGCTTTATTAGTATTTATTCTGTAAACTGTGTCTAAAGCATATTCCGCTGACTGAGTGCTAACTGAGCCTTCAGATACTGGAGACAATGTCACGGTCTATAGAGTTGGTATATTTGCATAAGATCCATTAGATCTAACAAGTTATAGAATTTCCAGGCAGTGTTTGTATACAGTTTTGATCTTTGTTATTTCCAACTCAGAAGCTCAGATTTCAGCCAGGGAACTATAAGAATACTCTAACAAAACATCAGGAGTAGGCTTTGAGTGGATAGAAATTTTAAAATGTTATCCGTAATGTACTAATGTCTAAGGAATTAATTATGCTGAAAAAAAGGGAAAAAGCAACATTTGACATTTAAAAAGTCTACTAAAATAATGGTAAGTTATCAAATAAAACTGTATGGAAGTTTGACATTCAAACATTCCCAACCTGCTAGTGGGTTTAATGTTTCTCCCTCTGTTTCCACTGTTTCAAGGGAGCATTTAAAATATACTTCCATAAAAGTGGAAGGAGGTCAGATAGCCAGTAGCGATGCTGTTACATTATGAAATTCACAATAATGGACAAATTTTCAGTTATTTTTTCCTCTCAAGAAAAAAAAAATTGGGTTCCAAAAGGAGATGTTTTCTTTTGGAGGGATCAGATTTTCCATAGCTGGTTAGGGAAGGTGAAAACAATACCTCTTCACCTCCTCTTGTCACTTTCCTGTGCATTGCAAAGGCTTGATGTCCAAGGAGGCTATGAAAGGTTATTGACATTATTGTTTATTTTGGCCAGAAAGCAGAAATGATGAATGCATCTACAGACCTGCAAAGGCTCGACCTCTCAGCATGAGCTTTATTCTTCTGTCTCCTCCTTCGCTCTTCTGCGTGCCAAGGGCTTATGTCTCCCACCCATAAGTACAGGGCTTGTCTTTGACCTGTGAGACCAATATCCCTATCAGAGGCAACTGTAAAGAAAAAGGGCTATGAGGTCACGGACTGAGTTCATAACATAACTGCGTGACCTGAAACACCAGAAATGTCTCCCATCAAACGAGATGCTGCAATGCTCTCACATACCTTAGGAAAAGAAATGTGGGATATTTGCATAAACTCTGCAGTAGAATGGCTGAAGGGATTTACCAAACCTAGTTCAGGCTATTTTCTAGCCTGAATTTGTTTTGCAGATTTGGTTTGTGCTACCCAACTGGGATCCCGTTTTAGAGTCCTCAATATCTGAAGGAATTCATATTTACTTTCTGAATTTTATAAGGGACCATCTCTAGCCTTTACTGTTCCTTAATCAAATTTTCTTTTTATTTTTCCATATAAAAATCCCCCCAAAATTATTATTAATGTGATATGACAGCTGTTAAGGTCCAGTATGGAAAACAATGCTCTGTTTTTAAATAACAAAAGCAATGAAGCAGCTAAAAGTATACACAATGCTATTTTGCGAGTAATTTATTTTTTAATGAAAAGTATTTTAGATCCTGATTTGCTTCCTTTCATCTATATTTATTATCTGCTCCTTACCTTGAAGTGAAAAATGTAACTACTTTGATAAATGGATTTGAAAGGTTATATAGTTTCATGGTAGTTTCTCCAAGTTACCATTGAATACTTCACTGAAATGTTATTTAGTGACTTTTTGAAGCAATACTTCTTGGTGAGGTGAATTTGGTACTGTAGGGTAGCAATAGCTCTGTCACTTTATATGTGTGTAGTCATGTGAGAGGTAGGAACCATTTCACGTTTCTCTCTGCAGAATATCATTCAAATGATCTAGTACTCTCCCACTGAAAGGTGGGAGGCCACTGATTCTAGGCTCCCATTTCAGATCTTAAAAAATGCTCTCAGTTCATTTTTGTCTCAAATTCGACGTGATCTTTGATATTTAATTTTATCCGAAGCTTTTGTTTTAGAGATGACAAATGTTTCTTTAAACTGGATTAGTAGCTTAGCAATAGAATTTCTTGCATATGACATTTTAAAGTGATTTGGTGGAGGTTTCTCAACCTGCATACTTATATTCAATAGAGACCAGAGTGTTCACAGTAGAAATAAATAGGCCTTGCAGATGTAGTTCTAACCTGGGAAAAGGCAAGGTAGCTAATAGACAAACTCTCCATATGATTCTTCTTCACTGTATCTAGTGAGTACTTTTTCACTGACTTCAGCAATGAAAGCTGTATGGCCATAAAGCAAAGGGCTACACATTAATGGTAGTCTTTCCGGTATCTTGGAATGAAGCAGCACAGGAAGACTCCCTGTGCAGGATAAGACTCTCATTACATCTTGCCATATCCAGAGGCCCGTGCCTGTCAACTTCTTTATATCAAAATGCTCTTGCTCCCTAAGAGCCCTTTCTCCCTCTTCAACCTTTTCCCTATTAGGAGATAGAGGGCTTGAGAAAAGTAAGATACTTATCTGGGAAAACACTTCAAAAATAAATGCTTTCAGGAACTTTTTGTACTTTTGTTTCAGCCAAAGGCACATGGTGCTCTGTTAAGAAAGTGCTATCCTATTTTTCACTATTGCAAATGGCATTATCTAACTTTGACCCACCATTTGTCTTATGCAAATAATTAACATATATATATTTATATATTACAGCTTTTATCTCCACAGTTTATTCTTCACCAAAGTTTCTTGAATCTCTTCTTTTCTTCCTCCCTTTTCATTAATAGGCCCTGTACAATCACTTGCTAAAGTGCTCTTGCTCTCTATTGATCACAGTTAGGTGTGCAGATTTATAGTTAATCAGCTAAACACTGTTTTATGATACCTGTTTTATGCTTGAATCATCCATCTCAAAACAAAGGACTGAAGCAGGACAAAACAAAAACATAAAAAAGTACCATTTGAAGCACACTAATTTGTACCATCTCTTTTCAAAAAATGCTGAAGGAGATTGGCAAGGATATAACAATGAAATAAGTTAGTTATTCATCATCCAGTGAGTTGAAAGGGAGGAAAATGGCTTGTGTGGGTGTATTCATATATATAATAGGCAAGAAAGGAAGCCAGACTCCTTTAACTGAAAACAGTAAGCCATTTTCTTCTGGATTGGTCAAGCAGATGAGAAGGTTCAAATTTTAGACCCAAGTCTCAGTCTTTTGAGTGAATGTGAATATAGAGATTTCATATAAATTTCTTACTGCTTCTCTACCTTTTCTTTCCAATAGTGGGGGAATTTCTCTAGAGCTTTGCCTCACTTACATAAAATATTTCTTTAAAGGCTACTTACTTGACTATTTCTTCATACAATGCCAAATATTCTTTATGCAAAGAGAAAGGACTACACTCTAGTGGACTGATAAATTATTGCGGCTAATAAGGGAATACCAGTGGGATATTTATCAGATTTTGACTGATCTTAATTCACTAGCTGACAAAAAAAAAATTGCTTTTAGATTGTAAAATTCAAATCAACTAGAAAAGAAGTCACTATGCCAATTGAAATAAGTACATTGTAAGCAATATATTTTTTATTATGTTAAGATATTTCTTCAGCATTGCTTACATTCAGGAAAGCAAGTTGAAGTCATCTGCTGAATCAGGGCTGTGTGTGAAAGATGAAGCTATAATATGAATATGGAAGAAGATAATTTAAAAACAGGGAAAAAAAGATAATAAAATTCTTTTGTTATCACTATATTGCTAGCTGTCATGCAAAGTCCTTTTTCCTATGAGAAGTGAATGAGGCACAGCTCCAGAAGTTCAAACTTGATGACAAGGAGTCATAGGTTTCTATTGTATTTGCCTGAAAGAATAGTAATTTAGACCCAAGTGAATAATTCACGGAGAATAATTTATCTGAGGAGTCTGACATCTTCGTTCGATCATGAAATATCCACAAGCAAATTGTAGCTTTTTCAAATGTACCCATTCTTATTCAGTTTGAATACTATATTTTTGATTTTTTTTTCTCTTTTAAGCTTGCAATTGACAGAAATGCTTTAAACCCGAATTCTGCTGTAATTGGTTGGGTAAATCAAACATTTTACACATGTCTGTAAAAGAGCATCTTCAGGATGCTCTTTTGCCTCCATCACCTCACTTTAAATGAAATGGGGACTTCTCCTTCCCCACACTTTCTTCCCCACTCTCTGCCTTTTTAAATTAAAAAGACTAAATCTGAGGATGGGTATATGTATGAAGAATTTAAAAACATGAAGAGAGATTTTATGGATAGGAAAAGTACAGGAAGGATAAATGAGGCAATTGTTGAGAGAATGTGGATTTGAATTTCCAGGGATTTTATCCACCTGCCTGGTGGGTTATACACCTATAGTAGGGATAGGTATCTTTTCTTTACATTAGTAGAAATCTGAACACACAATTCATGATATTTGATTTGAAGATTTCTCTCTCTCTCTCTCTCTCCTTTTTTTTTTTTTTTTCCTAATCATTATTGCCAGTAAGCTGACTGGCTAGAAAAGTCCTCATGTAACACAAGAAGAGAGGGACAAACATTATTAAAGTAAATTTTAAAAAATATCAGTGCATATTGGCAGGCTTTTTCTTTATTTGTCCAGTTCTATGGTAACTTAAAACGTCTGCGTCTGTGTGACAGCTGAAGAAAGCGTAGAGAGATGCCAGCTTATTAAAAGCTTTTTGGGTACAAAGATATTCCATGATAGCACTATCAAGCTCCTGTTACAGTTTTCTGTGTCAGATAATGCTTGGAGATAGAATGATGAAGTAAATCATCAGTTTTATAGGAAACAAGAACGGGAGCAGAGGGAAGCAAGAAGATTATTATGCAAGATGCTTACTTGCAGATGATTGATTATGTAGTGTTATTCTAACAGTAACAGAGTTGTGGATAGAGGTAATTATTTAGTAGCAGTCGTTAATTTATTTTCAAAACTTTGCCGGCAGGACGGCCAGCTTTACCCATCTTCACTTTTAGCCTTCCCTCTTCCTCCTGTCTCTGGCTTCTCACTGTCCTCTGGTTCTGCATGGAATCTAAAAGCCATACAATATCTACTTAGAATGAAATGTCTTCAAGAAAAATGCACCTCAGAATCTAAAACCAGAACATATACATACTTGCTCTTTTTGCTAAATCTCATCTTTTCCTGGATTCGGGAAGACCAAAAGTCCCTTGGTTCTTTCCACAGACTCTTGTCTATCAGCTTGCCACATTCTTATTGGAGAATGTGCTGTCTCTTCTCTCCTCTAGATACATTGTGTAGCTTTGCTGCACACATACCCAAAATCTCAAATCGCTTTTTGATCAGTTAGTTTCCCTAAGGCACAGTAATACTTCACTATAATATAAACACAGATATAGATACATGCATACAGAATGACTAAACTGTGCATTTGGAATATTCGCTCTGTAATCATATCATCTGCAATATTTACGCTGTCACTGTATTGAAGTACTCCTATATTACTACCTAGAAGTTCCACGTATGACAGCATAGTGCTATATGACTCCTATTGAGTCAAATTGATGATCCATCCAATCCAATGTTCTGTCTCAAGACAGTAGCATTCAAAAATGTTTAGAGGGCGTTTGTCAGCCTTGCTGCCTTCTTCAGTACGTTTCTCTTATACTGCACACATCCAGAATTATAGTAGAAGTGGTTGTCAGAGGTATTCTTTCAGAGATCTCTTGCCCCTGAATTTGTCTATTTCCTTTTGAACTTGCTGTTATTGTCTACGTCCACAACTTCCTTTGATGACAAATCTTGTTGGTTACCTCCATGAGTCACTTTGTTTTAAGTCAGTTTCTTAATAGATTCAGCAAGTCCTCTATCTCTTGCTTTGTGGTATGGTGTACAAACTGTAAATTTGTCATTCACTTTATCTATTGCTTTTATTATTTTGTAAATCTTTATCTATCTATCATGCTTTTATTCTCTAATTTGAAGATTTCCAGCCCTTTTAATGCCTTTTTATGCAATAGATACTTCCTTTCTCTGCACCTTTTTTTGACTCTGACTACTGTATTATCTTGATCTGCAGAAATCAGAACTTCACACAAGATGTGGACAAACTAAGGTTTTATACATTGACAAAGTAATGCCTTTTTTTCCTTGTTCTCAATACCTTTCCAAATGATGCTTTTTTTTTTTCTTATAATTTATGCCTTTTTTTTTTCTATAATCCTGTGGACTAAGTCATCATGCTGTCTTGTAGTTTGCCTAGCACACACTAGTTTATGCAAAAACTGGTATATACACATTTTGGTGTAATTCATTAACCCTCACATATGGCTTTATTATGGTTAGCATAAGTCATCCCTGCTTCATAGGTCTAAAGCAAACGTATTAGTGAATGTGGGGAAAATCTTTGCTATGCCTTAAAATACAATGGTCTCTTGTGGAGCTCCCATAACAGGTGTAAATCATGCATCTTTATGTTCTTATGCACAAGCGCTATATGACATTTTTTCCTGTGGTTTTGGAGAGTGTGTTTCTATTTCTTTTTTTTTTTTAATTATTCTTTTTCTTCACCATCAGAAGAAATCTCAACTTTTACATCACAATGGAATTAAACGTATGCACCAAATTAATGAATGCTTTTCCAGTGACGTTTTTCTTTGATGAGCCCAAAGCAGATTAGTAGTCCAAGATGTCTTTTGTTTGGAATGACATGATGCTAATTTATTGCAACATGCTAACATCCTGTGCTTTAAAAAATAGCAGGTGGAGCTTTCAGAGACAGAGATGTCATTTACCTGCCTAATTTCTACAGAAAGTCAGTGACAGTGAGATATGTGGTTGTCATTCATGTCTTTAAAGATCTTTTATGCTCTTATTGGCCTCCATAATTTGTTGAGATAAATCTACTCCACTTGAGGTCTCAGGAGCTATATTGCATCCAATTTTCCATTTAAATGATTATGGGGCAACCTACCCAGGAATGCCTGGCAGGATCTTATGCTTCCACAACCGTACAAATCCAGCAATCATGGCTGAAAACACAGGTCCTGACAACATGGGTGCTGAGTGATCTGCAAGGTGCTTTTCATTTGTGGTAGTGATTTGGGTTTGTAACTTTGCAATGTGCGAAGACAATTATGCAGGTCTTAAGAGGGCCTCTGGGTGTCCTGAAAATGCATTAATAAACATACCTCTTGGATCTGATCCCTATCCCATTTGTTACTGCTTTGTCATAAACATTTGTCGGTGATGAAGACTGATTTTTAAAAGAACCACGTTTGGGAGTCTGGAGGTAAAGAGCTATAATATGAAATATCTTTAAAGGTAAATCAATTTTGTGGCCTAATGAACTGAACAGCATCCCTTTAGCTTCAGCATCAGAAATGTTGCCATGTATTCATCTGCAGATTTTTTTTTCTCTTCTTTTTTTCTTCTTTTTATCAGGGATAGTATGTTCCTGACTACTAATTCTATGGCAGGAAAAGCAGACGCTTACAAAGACCTGGGCACACAGTGGTAATTTTTAATAAAAAGGAAACTGAAAAGGATAGCCAGTAAGACTTTTTGACTCTTTATCCTAGTAACTGAAAAATTAAAGCTTTAAGTATAAAAAGGGAAAATGGGTAAACATAAGTGTGTTTTTGTGTGGCATTTATTTACCAAAAAATGGTAAAGTTGAGGCAAAGTAAAGAAAAAGCTTGACTTTAAGATTTTCAGTTTTGATTTACTTGTGTATAATCTTAGAAAATATCCCCCAAATTTTGAATTAGCAATAACTTCAGAAATTCAGTTTTGTGAATTTCCTTAGCTTTAGGCTTACAATTAAAGTTAATGAAATATTTGTTTTCCCCAAATATATGCCTTTTAAGAAAGCATATTAATTCCTAGGAATCTGGAAGGATTCGTCCAACAGGAATTAGATTTTAAAGGGTTTCTGGGAACCATATCCACAGAGATTTTCAGGTACCAAAATACAAGTTGGACACCCAAAACTTTTCAGAAATTCAGGTCATCTGAGTCAAGCAACAACCAATGAATAAGAAATTATGCTGAAGAGGTCTCTAGACATTTTTCATTTGAAAGTGCAGTACAGGCTTGCAGGTTCCCAGAAAGAGGGATGTGGAATCTTTGAGCCACCTGCCTATCCTCTCAAGTCCTGATCCACACTTCTATGTCAAGCAGCTCTGTCAGCCTCTTTAAATTATTGCAGCAATCCCAAGCCACTCTGTAATAGCAGCTGTCTTCCTTGGTAATGATTTGTGTCCCTGCTGCTCCATATTCACACACGTGCATATGTCTCCACTCTTGGGTCTTCTTTAAAGCTCCGCAGCCCAGCTTGTGCCCCCACTCCCAGCCCTTACTTGCTAAGTGCAATAGTGATTGCTATTTATTTTTTTTAATCCCAAACTCTGACAAAACTGACCCTGATCCTGTCCAGTCTAACATCATCCTGTAATTCATCCAGCTTCCAATAACAATACCCAGCACTTCGTTACTGCCTATCTGGCTCCCTGCAGAGCCATCTGTCTTCTCAATCTTTAGCTGGTCCTAACAGGATGAAGCCTTTTGTAAAGCAATTAGTTGGGAAATGTCTACCTTACATTCCCATCACATTACAGAACTATGATTGAATAGTTACAAAACACACTGTATTAAGAAGTGCAGAAAATAGAGTTATTGCCATATGGCCTATAAATAATATTTTACATTCATTTTTGCCCTTCTGCTTAATCCAAAAAATAGCTGGATAGATATTTCTTCTTTAAATTATAAGACACTAACTGCAAATCTCTGAGGAAACTAAAATGATATATGGTAAGATCCAGTCTCTGGCTAAAAATGGGCAGAGTGGCAAGGACATCTCTAGGTTCGTAATGACATAAACAGCCTTAACTTTTGCATCTACTACAAGGATACTATCTCTGATCTACCGGAGGTTATAGAAAGCTTCATACTGATTTCACTATGACATTCTTGGAACAAGCTCCAGATCAGCTTCAAATGGAGACATAGAGGATGAGAAAGGAAAAATAGTCACAAATAGTCGAGATTTTCAATATAGGCAGCCTCACTTGATCAGTCTCTCAGAAAGCTCCTAGAGATTAAAGATAAACAAAAGCCGAAACATTGGACAGTGGTTGAATTCCTTTGGTACTTTGATGCCTTTTGCATTGCAGGTGCAATGATCCTCTGTCAAAGCCCCACATGACTCTCTTTATTAACCAGAGCAGAATTTGGCTGAGGTCTGGTTTACAAGGTTGTATTCATCCTCCGAAACTCAGAGCGCCCAGAACTGCATTGTGCTGGAGGAAATGGCTTTTAAAATCATTATATTTTGTTATTTCAGCTGCACAACCTTATTTTAGTATTCATCTGGATGTGTCTCATAAAAAAACAATCAAAACATCTACCACAAATTAAGAAAGAAAATTAATACTTTAATACTCAGTGATCCACTATAAGGTTACAAAAAGTGTCATTTACAATTGTAAGTGCTGTTCTAGCTTATGTGATATTTTTCCTTGAAGTACTAAGATCAAAATAAAATATAAACTTTGGAATTAATTTTTTTTTTGGGAAATATCAGAAATTACTTGAAGTCATCAGGACAAATTCTGCACTGCATTCGGAAGGCTGCATATAGAAATTTAGCACATTATGTTTATTTATTAGTGTTTTTCTCCTTTCTTCTCCCTAACCCCGAAAACAAGTATGAACATTTCACTGATATAGGAAAGAATTACTGAGTACTTAATGAGTGTAGCCTTACATCATCGTAGAGGAAATTTATCTTAAGGAAAAGTGAAGCAAAATGCATGTGCATATTACACTCAGTGAAGCCCTCCAAAAAGAGCTTGAGTGTGTGTGTGTGGGGAGGCTTTTTGTGATGTATAGGACTCTACCTACTCTTAATACCATAATCATAAAAAGCTTCCTGGTGATGATGTGCTTGGACCTGAGGTGTTAGATGTCATTTTTCTTTTTCTCCTTCAAGGCCCTTTGTATGAAATTCAGCTCAAGATCAAGGCATCTAAATTTAAGCATCTACATATAAGCTAGCTGTTTAGGCTCCCATTACAGAGAAATCTAAAAAAAGATCTAGTTGCTAGAACATTGGTGTCTAGTGCTCTTTTAGGTAACAGAGTATCGCCTGGACATCATTATGCTTAACGAGAATTGGGCCATGTCTCCCATGGAGTCCCACATCCTTGGAGTAGCTGCAATACAGCATTTTCAGGTGTTTCAAATGGCATCAGGCATTTAGACTACTAAGTGCAGATGCCAAATTTAGGGAGATATTTCTAAATGATTAGAGAAGCTGATAACTAGATAATCTCTTCCTGCATTGGCATGAATACGGAGAACCAGGAAGGCGATGTGCTGCTACACTGACTCTATATTCATCAGCGGAATGATTGTATGCAGTGGCAAATAAATGTCTTTTAGAAGCTATAGTGTTATATGGAAGTATAAATCAGATTTTATGCTTTCTTTCATTACACTGTTTCATTGTTTTCCACACTTAAGATTTTACTTTAATTCACAGTGGATTCCTTTCCGTCTACCTCTTCCCCTAGCAAGCAGGATCTAGACTTAAAGTGAAGTTTTGGCTATTTCAGAACTATCATATTTGCACTGGAACTGTTGAACCTCAGTAGCTGGGAATGGCTAGTTTCACACAGTTGTGGTAATAGTAGATTGATGATAGCATAACTCTGTAAGGATGTTCCAGAGTTCTTGCTGCTTCCTGAGCAGATGTGAATCCTTATAAAACATGACAATGCCAATAATCAGCAGATAGTTGGATACACTTGTAATCTGTTTTTCTCACTATTTCCTCTTAATATTCTCTCCCTATGCAGAAAATGCTTAAGTGTTGTTTGGAGGCATGGAATGACAGAGCACATAGCAGTTTCAATATGCAATGAAAAGCTCCCTAAAGCAGAATATCCTACATCCTGCCCCAGTGTTTAAGTGGTACCTTGGATTGTGGGTTTAGCTCAATGTGGCCACAAAGAAATTTTGAAAGCCTGTTTCCTGATGTTTACATTTAATACTCAATACATGAGATTACTGGTTAACAGAAATGGCAGTTTCTTCTCTTGTAGTTTTGTGATTCTAGCTTTGTCTTCAGCTTCTATTTCAAGCACTTCAAAACAGCACCCTGTTTGAGCATTTCAACAGGAAACAAAATCACCAGGCAGCTAAGGGGATGACTGGTCTGTAAAAAGTGTAAGAACTCTTTTTTTCCAGTCCTACCTTTACAATTTTTTATTGCTTCTGTATTATGATACCTGCACAAAATTTCAAACCCTCTACTGCTCATGCATTCTGATCCAACATCTATCAGGGTATTTTCATCAATTTCAATCAAGACTGATAATTGTATGTTCACTGGGACAAGGACAATTTTACCTTTGTAAGTGTCTGTGCAATGCAGCTTGTACCTAATCCGCTTATAAATAATGAATGTTGATCATTATAGTCACTTGCTTGTGTTTTCTTCACAAGCTAAAAAAATAAAGCTTTGTGAAGAAAGCTTTTTATCTGAAATAAAACACTACATGTCATGCAGTATATCTTTTCTATATGTAAAGATGAACAATTGTCTTTTTAAGCTGCTTTTTCAAAGAAGATTTATTATTATGTCCCAAGCTGATATGACAATTGTTGAAATCTTAATAGTGGGATCCTCATTTGGTAATTATTAAGCCCTGTGTTAGAGCAGACAACAGTAGTAAGACTTGTGTTCTTCCATTCTTACACCATGCTTCCTTATGTAATCACAAGCTATTTTACCTTGGTTTTATATGGAAACAAACATAAAATCATTGTTCCAGCACATAGTATACACTCATAAAAACTTTCAAATCCAATTAGTTTAAATCAGTTTTCAGGAACAGAGGTTTCCAAAGCAATTCTGCTAGATTTCCTAAAGAATGTATAGTAGAGGATGGGAACGACTATACTATAAACATTCATGACTTTGTCCTGGATAACTGTTCATTCCCTTGGCTGCCACTGCTCAGGTTCATTCTGGAAGCGGTAAATAATGCAAGCGAAATAGATTACTTTAGCCTAATAGTTTAGATTTTTGACTAGACAAAAGAGATTGTCTCTCTGTTGCCATACAAATATTTTGCTAGAGGATGGTTGGAAGGGAAAGAAAAGGGGAAATAGGTTACTTCAGCTTCATATTCCAATTCTATACATATGGAAATAAAAGGAAAATATTGCTATAATTCAGTTAGAAAGTCAAATGAGACACAAGGGCAGAAGAACCTAGGCTTCATCAATTTTGATATTTGCAAGATGATTGGTTTTCACTGGAAATCCTGTAGAAAAAAAAGTTCCCTTATTCAGGGACTGGACTTAGTATTAATTAATTTTCCTCTGCAGTGTGTACTGCAAAGTCTACTGGAATACTTTGTGCTCTTATCTTCCTTCCTCCAATGTAAGCAGAATTATTTATGCCTTGGGACATTTTTATGACAACCTCACTATAGTAACTTAGGTCTCTACATTCACTCATGGACACAGCTTTTTAACATCTTAGGAAGTTTTTAAATGCATATCTTACTGGGGAGGAACCGAGGTGGAGACACTAAACCCCTACGTCATTAATTTAAGGCAGAGCTGAAATGAGCTTTCTTGGCATGTAGAACGTATTCTTCCCCTTGGAGCTTTTTTCCACATGCTCTTTACACAATGCCCAGGCTGCCTAGACCTCCCACCTCAGCTCGGCAGCAGCCGTTGCTGTCATCAGAGAAATATTTGCAGTTTGAGGCAAGGGAAGAACTGTTCAAGGGCCACCAAAGGTTGTGGTAAGGGGTGGAGGAAAGAATGGGGAGCAGGCAACTGCATCTCCTCAAGCCCTGCGTACTCTCCTTTGCATTCACAGTTTTCTTAGGTTATGGCTGCCGCTACACAGTGGTTCTCAACCTATTGCCTGTTTAATAGCAGTGACAGAGCAAGCAAGATGCTTCCCAAATGTGCTAGACTCATTAGGAGAAATCTTATTGCTTATCTCCTATTGCAAAAGCGTATTTTTCTGGTATGAGCATTTTTAAAATGTGCCCTGAAATCTGAAAGAGCTGAAAGAGTAGGAGAATAGTTCATTTGTAGTTCTGAAGGCTTTCTGCCAAAGCCTTTTTCATTTTCTCTTTCTAAGTATTACCTCCCTCAAAAAAATATCTTCTTGCAATATCAGATTAAGAGAAATGTCTGATTCTTTGAGGAAAGTATACTTCCTTAAGTAGGTGAAATAAGCCCTACCAGCACTGCAGTGTTTATCATTTTTTCATTTACTATAGGAAAAGAAAATGTCATAAGCCATTTTGTAACAGAATTGATTTTCCATTTGTTTAATGTTGACTAAACTTAAAAACTTCACTTGGAGCTATACTTCAATTACAGTTTTGACTGTAGATGCTTCTCATCTCTTACTAATTAATGCTATATTTTTTTTCTATAAATACCATTCCTTTCTCTAGGACATGGGCCTTGCTAAGACCAAGAACTGAAAAAAAATTGTTTTTCTATAATTAAAAAAAATATATTATTTTGGCGGGCTAGGAGAGGCATCATGATTCCCTTCCCTATTTAATTTGGTGATAATATTTACGCTGACAGCTCTTGTGACAAGGAATGAATGGTAGAGCACTCCTGCATCAGTCAGTGGAGAGTGCTTTGGCTACACTGAAGAAGAGGCAAGAGTGTATCAGAGGGCAGCAGGGTACATGCATTACATAGAGACTGGGGATTGGGGTCGGAGGAAGAGAAAAGCACTCGAGGAGGAAAATAAAGTAAAAACGAAAAGGAGGGGAGTGATCATGCATCAGGGTGCAGTAAGAGGAAGAAATACACAGCATATAGCATGTTCACCTGAGCATGTTTGTTCACCTGAGCATCCTGTGGAAGGATGCCACCAGGCAAATCTTTCCCTGTTTCTGCAGAGGGAGAATTCAGAAGAAGGAAAAGCAATACAAGAAATAAATGAAAACAAAACAAGCCCCAAAACTTACTAGCAGGAAACTGTTAGAAAGTAGGAATTTTGTTCCTTTGATCTATGTGAGGGGCTTCTTACTTCAGACACTCTGTCTAGGTCATTACAAGATATTTCTAACAGATAAGTAGGTACAAGTTCTACTCTTGCACTACTGAGGGACGCTATAGGATCACATTCCCTAACTTGGGGCTTTTTCATAGGCAAAGCTTGGCTGGGTTATAATGCAAGCAAGGCTTCTGTATGTGTCAAATTATATGGGACACATTTCAAGGGCTTTTCAGGGCCCTATCCCCTGATAATGGGGGAAGTACCTCCTCCTGATTAATGGGGAAGTTCCTTTAAAAATCTTGATCATGGTCACACAAGTCTACATAATTTTGCAAGCTGTAGATACAAGAACTCATTTTAAATAAGCTGAATACAAAACTCAAAAGAGCTCTTATACATGCTTCTTTTTTCTCATTTTTCCCAAAATTAGAAAAGCTTCAGATGTTTTTAGTTGCTTTGATCTTTTTCAAAATGCCTTTATACTCATAAATGTCCTCTACAGAGAAAGATTTGGTCTAAATTGCAGGTTCACAGATTTTTTTTTTAAACCCACCTTCTATGTCTAGCAAGTATACTGAAACAGTTTTCTTATTTGTTGTTGAAATGTATTTAAAAAGCTGCTTTGCTGACATTACAATTTTAACCTCATCTTCCCAACTCATGCATTCTAGTAATGTTGCAGTTTTTGTTTTGATGTTTTTGGGATATTTGGAGCTTTTGATCCAAAAAGAAAAAAAAAAAGTTTTATGTAGATGTTCTACATGACATCTACATGTTATGTTATCAATAAGATAACAACAAAAGTTCCTGTTTGGAATCATAATATTTTGATCCATGTCAATTTTTTTCTTCCTCTGTTGCTCTCTGGCTTATGTTTACTTTGCAGCACAGCTGCATCTTTTGCAGTTTTTCTGCTAGTTAAATACATATAATTAGCTTATATATATAATATACATATGTTAGCTTTATATATGTACAGCTACTCAATTATTTCTTTTATCCCTGCTACTTGTCCTCCTCTTTACCATGTTCTTAGTCACTTAACCTTTTCAATGTCAGTTCCCAGAGATTACATCCTTAAATATAATGGATGATTATCATGAGTTACACCCATACTGAAAATGAAGTTAGAACAGCAATGTTCTTCAATCACAGTTTTGTTGAGGAATAAATATAGCCCTTGCTTTAACAAAATATTCAGACCACAGGAAATGCCTAGAGAATAAAATTTTTAACAGCATCCTTACTGACATAATTAGTGAACAGTAGAGAACACATCATACCTCTTATATAATTAATTGAACTCCAGCTGGAAATAGAATTGACAAGATTCTGATAGCAGACATACAACAACAAAAAGAAAATATGGCACCAATGAAATTGCTTCAAATTATATTCTGTATTCAAGAATAGTACTTACACTACAATATTTAAAGGCCTTTTTTCCAATGTTCAGTAGCAAACTTGCTCAGCATCCACAAACCAATTACATTCTCTTTCAAATTGTTGAACAGGTTCTACGTCCTTTGTATTTCACCAGTTTCAGACGATATTTTGTGTTTGAGTTCTGGACTGCTCAGAGTTATTTATTCTCAGAGCTAATTGCAGTCAGCGAGTATTTTCATGAGTCTGGATCAAGTCCTGCGAGTTCCAGTTGACCATAGTGGTATGCATGTGGGTAATGCTGATCCCCATTTTAATATCAGGCTTAAATTCTGCACTTAATGCTGGTCAATTTTGCCACAAAGTTATCAAACTTTGTACCACATTTTTTACTCTATTGCTAGCTGTTTGCCATCTGTTGTGTAATGCTGCAGAATGCTTAAAATAAAATATCCCTTCTCAGCATTTCTTGCTATTTCTGATTTCTCAGGCGTGTAGAGAAAGATAAAATATTTATAGCAAGCATGTTTTTGTTGTTGTTGTTGTTATTCTAGTTCATGGAATAATTAGCAAGTTTAGTTACTTTTTCATAAGATGAGACATTTTACTATCAACATGACCATAAATATAAATATGTATACACACAATAACACACACAAAAACATATTAGCTTTTGTGTCATATACATCATATGTCTTTCAATCATGAGTTCTTATTAAAGAGCTGTCTCACAACATGATTCAAAATGCCATATTGGATGGAGAACTCCATAAACTAAAAATACTACCATCCTTAATGTTTTTCGTTATGTCCTGCTTAGCAGGTGTTTAAGGAGCTTTTCTGGTATTCAGAGTAATGCCCAAACTCCTTAGAAAAGCGAAGCACAACCAGAAACCACCAGAAACCTGATAATTCAGGAGACCAAATATTAACTTAAGATGTGAGAACATTACATTCAGATTTTCCTTTTTTTTTTTTTTTTTTTTTTTCGGGGCCAGGGGGTGGGGAAGAGGTGGAGTCAATATTTGCCCGTTTTTGAGTAGATACTTGTGTTATCAAAGTGCTAATATGTGTCGCAACGTAGAAGAATTTTCATTTCTCATGGAAGTCCTAAATCATCTTCAGAATTTTGAAAAAAGATAGGACAATTGAGTGAAAGAAGCAGAATGGTCTAGTGTTTGAGGTTTAATGGGTTGTTCATGGGCTTCATGTTATTTATGGGTTTCAATCCCTGATATAATAACACTTCATTTACTTAGCTAAATACTGGAGAACAGACCAAAACCAAGACAATTCCTGGCAAGTTTCCTAACTACCCATGCAGTTTTTCAGGGCCTCCCCATGCAAATTCAATTCAAGATGCTTGACTTTCTGACCATTAGAATATTAGCAGGCATCTGAGTAAAGTCTGCTTTCACAGGATATCTTCATGCAAATCTCTTGTAGCTACGCTTGAATCTCTTAAAAGAGCTATAGGAATCATGGGCTTGCTTTCCCACCAAAACACACACAAATACTCTAATGTCTGTTGCATTTCCAATGCGAGGGATTAAGGACCCACCTCAGATCACTTGACAGCTCAAAACATGTGGACTATTCGGCTGAGCTGCCAGATCAGATCTCCTTTAGGAGCAAAGCAGGAAGTCCCACACATCCCAAGGAAGGGGGAGGTGGAGCTACAGAACAGAAAGGAGGAGAGCACATCTCTTCTTCCCATAGGTGACTTTGGGTGGAAGGATCAAGTAAATAGGCTCTGGGGATAACTATGAATCTGGACGGGTTATAGCTTCAAAGACTGAGGGAAAAGCAATTACTGTGAATGATAAAAAAGGCTGTTCCAATAACCTGGAAATTTTGGTAAGATTTATTAGATGCTTCCAGACTCAGATGGGAAGGGATAATTTAAGGATCTGAATTTTGGACAGAAATGCCAACAGAAACAACAAAACCACTTTCAGATACTTATATCCTTTTGTGTATAAAACAGAGGTGCTTGCTCAGAGTTCGTGGGTATAATAGAAACAAAACCAAACAAACCACCAAAATTAAAAATAACACCCCATAAACCAGACACCCACCACAGCTTTCCTGAATATCGAATTAATCATTTAGTCATTGTATGAGTCTCTATGCAAAAGGACACTAGGCAGTGAAATCCTGTATGTTTACAGACTGAATGATAAAAACATTGCAGAAGAGTAAAATAACTAAAGGATCCGTAAAGTAAGAGTACTAAGAATAAGTATTTCTGAAGAGTTCTTTTATGGCCTTTTTTTTTCCACCATTACAATCCATGTTTTGAAAATTTTCTGAAGACAAATGTTTGGCTTTTGCAAGTTTTACTGAAAATCAGGGCAGCTTTTGTTTAAAAAATGCCCAGAACTTCATATAATAAAAAGAATCTGAAGAGGAGCATTCCAGGAAGTTTTAAAACTTGAACATTTTACTGTATCCTGGATCCAAAACAAAGTCAGTTTACACAAGCTGCTGTGCTTGGAAGCCTATCTGGAAAATTCCAAGTGCTTCTGGGAACATTGTCTGTTTGCCATACGTTTCATCTTTGCAGTTGACAGCAAGCTCAAGTAAGGTCAGAACCAAATAAAATAGCTTTGGAATGCCAGAAACCACACACAAAATAAACATGTCTCCTATTTTGCCTTGTGACTGTCACAGAAATAGAAAATATGAGCAAAATCACAATAAAGAAAGGTCTATCATTATGGCCAATTCTTTAAGCCATATTGAACTCACTTGGGTCAGCAGAACTTCGCAGGGGAAAAGCAATTTAAGCAGGTAAAACTTTGAAGGCTTGCAGCTGAAAAGAGGCTGTGACACAGAAGTAGCCTTAATAAAATCCTTACTTAGTCTGATATAACATAATAAAAACAGAGATGTAGTTGTTCTCAAAAGTGCTTTTCATACAGAGTCATTACTGAAATTCATTTTAAGAAGATGTGAAGTCATCTGATTTTTTTTTCTTTTTCTTTTTTTTTTTTTACTTTTCTGTAACTCATAATGGATGTTAAGCTGGTCTTGATCATTCCTCCAAAGATTCAGTAAAGAGACAAATAGCACCCTGCTCCGTAACTTACAGGAGAGTTATCACATTTTAATGTGTTGGTCATCCACTCCCTTCTTTCCATTGAAATAGTGTCTGGAGAACCTATCCTACTCTCCAGTGTTCCACCTTAAAGAAAGAACAAAAAGTACTTTCAAGCAGACTTGATCTGATCGGAACATGATCTAGTTATGTTTTCAATGTCTATGTCTACAGAGAGCATATGGCACAGAAATACGTCAAATAATTTCCATGGAGTTTCTGAACTGTTAAGTAGAATAAGATTTTTTAAAATAAGTATTATTCCAAGACTAACACCGAGCCCCAAAAAGGCAATCCATACTGCTTGATAAGAAAACCCAATAGAAAGTAGTCAATTGAAGAAAAAAAGTGATCTTCATCTTTATATATTACTGCTTCTTTACTTTAAATGACATTTTCTACTATAAAGTAATTCTCTGCACTGTGCTTGAGAAATTCCTTGTCCTCCCTTTATTTTTGCAGTTCCATAGTTACACTGAATCCCGGGTGCTGTATTCAGTGAAGATAAAGGTGCCTCATCATAAAGGCTTTCTAATAATCTAAATTCACTGTAATTGGTGATTTCAATTAAAATATCATTACATATTTTAGATGAAGTTGGAAAATAGAGAAAGAAGAGATTGAAAGCAAGGGAAATTAAAAATAATGGACAAATATAAAAGGCATGAAATCTTAAAGTGGAGATTGAAAACGCCCTCTATCCCATGGTGGAAGAAGAGTAAATACTATGGGTTTGGATGTGGTGTCCTGGCTATACCTAAGAAGCCTCCAAGCAAGACCACAATCTAAAAAACAGAATAACTACAAGATATCTACATCTACTGGTCACTGCAGTGGAATTCAGATGTGCTTGACATGTCTGGGGGACTTGTCCACATTACAGCAAAAGAGATTAAACAATGTTGATGCTATTTCCCACACAAACCATCCCTGTAACAGCACATTACTATCTGGTAATAGGATACCTAGATTCAGCTAGAGATATCTGGGGAAGAGAATGGCATTTAGGTAAGGTTATAGTATAAACATTATAAAAATTTTTATATTGGTGACAGAATACGACATGTTGGAGAATGCTAGAGTGTTTTCTTTTTTTTTCATCTCTTTTTTGGGGGCAAAGTGTTCCAACAGTATGGGTAGAGTCTGGAAATTTAAAGCAAATTTGAAATATGAACTATTCTTACAGTGAGAAATACTCACACCAGGCAATGAAATAATGTGAGCAGATGAAAGAATAATAAGACTGGCAGCTGCATAGAAGAAATAAATCATCATGTGAGAAATGGGTGGTAGTGGGGTAACACAAAGTCCAGAGCATTTCTGAAGGGAGTACATAAGTTGATTTTGTTTGTTTGTTTTAAATGAGAAAATAGGAGCCAAGATAAGATGGACCAGCACAGTCCTGAATGTTGTGACATTTTTGCCTGTGGGAAAGATATTGCATATGTGTGCAAGGTGAACTGACAGATTATATCACCTGATGCTTCTCATTTGGTCTTCACTGCCTTCTGAGCCATAGAAAGAAAACATATTCTGAGAACTACCTAACTATCTCTGATCACAATTTATATTAATGGTCTGCACCAGTGTGAGAAAGTACTTTCTACTACAAATAAAAGGCTAATTGTATCAGATTAATTGTATCCAGCTGCCCCAGGATAATAGAATTGAAGAAATACAAAAAGTTAGTGTCAGCAAAACATTTGAGGGAGGATGGTACAAGTATCCTACAAATGGTCACTGAGGACTTCCATCACCAATTATCATCGCTGCAGAGATAGCCCGAGAGGGATACAGAGCTCATTCTCAAAGAGACTCTACGATGAGGCTACATGTCATATTCACTGGCAAGACCTAAAGTTCCCTAAAATTGTACTTGAAGTTAATTAGCATTGGAGAGTTTGCATTCTTTTATATCTTAAGAGAATATTGTTCAAACACTATCAGTTTATAGGGAACTAGAGAACTGCATTGAAAAGGCAATATGTTATAAGGGCCAGTGGAGCCAAGCAGCAAATTTGGTGGAGCTACCTGCAATCATCACCCCCTGAAATGTCCCTACCCTCAGGAGGATGATCCGAAAAATGTTTGCCTGCTGACATGCCCTCCCTTTCGATCATCATTGATACGTGTTTCCTCATATCTTGTTATTCATCCCTATTTGTCAGCATGGTAGCTTCTACCTTGTCTTAAATGGATATCTGCAGGGCCTGGAGCAAATTTAGGTTGTCTGAATAATTGATTTTGCGTAGCGGCCTAGGTCCTTCATTGACTCTCTACGTAACATGAGCTTCTATAAGCTTCTGTATGCCACATGATCAGTAATCCATCAGCCGATTATAGTCTGCTGCTTCAGGACAGCTAAACTGTAAGAAAACAAAAACCCTGCATGTTCCAAGTGTTGCCGTTCAAACGGCGCGGCAACCTGGTTCAGGAATGACACGGCGACCACCCCCAGGCCGCTCGGGACATCAGCTCGTTGACACCAATGTGGTAGACGGCAAAATGGCCTTTATTGATGGGTAACAAGGTGTTATATAGCTAAGGTTTACAACCATCCGTCTGCTTACATCATAAACTAACACTATTGGCTATTAGGGGCCCTATCTTTCCGTACAGCATGATATCTTCCGGCTGCCGGACCCTAACTATCTGCAACATCCATTCTTAACGACTTCTGACATGCTCCAGATCATCATGAAGCACACAGATTTTTTGATCAGCTCAGTTAAGAATGCTGTATGGACGCGTGCTTTTTCTTTACTTTCTATGTATCCCTATGTTAAGCTTTAATTGTAAATGAAAGAGTATCCACATTAGTTTGGTATCTTTCCATGCAGCATAGATTAGTTCAGAAAATCTATATCGAAAAACTGTTTTGTTTGCTGGGTAGCTCTAGAAAGTAAGACAACTGCTAGAACAAAAATAAACAGTGATTAGATTTCACTCTGGATATGCTTTCCTCGGGATCTTGGAACTATTAAACAACTTTCAAAGTGAAGTTTTACTTCAGTTTCTCTTAAGAAAGTTTTTTTTTTCTTTCTAGAGTTCTTCAAATTATATCAAAAAGACTATTCATATGAGAAAGCTTAACTATTTGCAGAGTCTGGGTCTCTAATTTGAAATATATACATGCAAGCAATAGAGCAAAGCCATAATTATAACATGATGTTTCAGGAACACAAGGGAACAGTTTATCTGTTTAAAATAGCTGGCTGAGCAACCAAGGCTGCCTAAAACTGCCCCAGGTTCTGAATTACCTTTTTACAGATGTTACCATTCCCTACTATCAGCTGTAGATTAGGCATGCAAAACAGCATGTATACTAAGCCAGCCAAATAATGCATCTAAACTTAGGTAATGCCGGATTGTCTGAAATACTCAGACAATATGGCAAATTGTTTCTTTTGGATATTTTCCTCTCCAGCAGAAATACTTGTTCGTTAATAAATTGTACATACAAGTATTAGTTTAGAGGAGAAAGAAAAACTGCTTAGAAACTAGTTGAACTGAATTAGGTCCTTTTTGAGTAAGTACACCAGAATTCTGCTGTATTGAAATAAGCCTGCTTTGGGAATAACTGCATTACCTTAAAATTCCTTGTAGTGGAGTGGAAATCCATTCAGCTTCATCCTCTTTGGGACACCCTATTAACTATGTTTAATTGTGGAAGAAAATGTTAAACTTGAAATATTTTTGCTATTGGTATTTTAACCAAGTGAGAAACATCCCTTATGGATGCTTAACTGAGGGCTTAAAAATCTGCATTCAAATTGAGATTCAAAAATATATAACTCAAGAGGTTATGGGTACCCTTTCAGACATCCTGTGTAGGAAGACAATTGTACATTTATTTGACTTTTATTTCTCATAACTTACTAGTTATCAGGCAGCTAAGTTGGAGATTCAGATAAAAGTAGAAAAATGAGGTTTGGGAAAATTAACTGAAAAGTGATTAGGAATTTGATTTCTTGCCAGCTTAAAAGACTGAAGAATTCAAAAGTTAACGTCAAAGACAATGATTTAGATTCACCATTATCCTGCACTTTTGCACAGAATAATAGCAGATATAACCCTTTACCATTCAAACATTTTGCACTTGTCTCTTGGAATAAATAAGTACAGAGTACAGCACAACAGTAAACTAAACCATAAACCATAACCATAAACTAAACCATAGAAATGTAACTATCATCTTGTGCATACCACAAACTCACATTGTTCTCCACTGGTGCCATGTCTGAATAGTGCATGAAGAAAATCTGACTCACTGGGAATTTTTTTTTCTGCATTTTCTCAAATTGTTATCAATAGCACCGATTTTATTGCAGTAAACTGTCATCCCTGCAATGATAAAACAACTACCTACTTAGATCTTGAAAAGAAATCACATTCCCAAGTGATTCAGAACATCACAGATACAATAAAAATAACAGCATAATTAAGGAGGAAATTTAAGTTTCACTATTCTACTAGAACTTTCACTTCTATGCTGAAAAGGAGTAAAAAAATTACCAGCGATAACCTTCATCTATGAAGAAGTGTCAGATTTTTTTTTTTCCGGCTAGTGACTTAAGCTATCTTACATAAAACTCCCAGATCATATAAAGGTGGAAGTCAACCTAGACAGCCAGGTAATTGTGATTGGTTCAACTGGAGATGACCCTTGCATGACTCCACAATGCACAAATCAAGTCTTAGTAAAATTCGGTGTTTCCACCTCACAACATAAGTGTGCACCTCTATGGACAGGAAAATTTATGAAAAGAGGAAGAGTAGTACTTAGTTTTGCAAGACTGTTGTTTAGGGCATGCTCCAGGTTTTTAGATTTGCAGCAGTAATTTTTTCCCCCTCTTTCCTCAGCTTCTGCGATAGCTGTGTAAAGTGGCAACCACAGTTGTCTCAGTCCTTGCAAAGTACCAACATACATTTTATTTACCACAAACATAGGAAACCCCTTTCTTCTCCAGACACTCAAGTCCTCCTACAAGAGCTTCCAGGCTTCTCCTACCACTTTTTGGCTCAGATTGCAAACATATATTCTTAAAGCAAGAGAAGTCTAGGAAATACTACTCTCTGATTGTGAAGACTCAGGCAGGTTTCTAAAGGGAACATTACAAAGTTGACAAAATATCTGGTAAAAATATCTGGTAAAGTCAAAGCAAATTCAATATTCTTGAAGAGGAAAGCTAGCATTGATGGACATCTCCAATGATGTTGGGAAGCAACAGCTCTCAGAATACCCAGAAAAAGAATCAAGATGATTTGAGTCTTTATAATCATAGGTATTTACTGGAGCTCTTCAGATACAAAAGAAAGTCACATCCCTTAGTTTTCCGTTAAAAGGATGAAGTGATAGATGGCTCTGGAATCCAGAGGCCTCTACTCTTCTTACTGGACACTGGAATAAGAGAAAATCAGAAGTAAAGGACTTGATGTCCCTTGTGAGGATTTAGTTGTTTAAGCTACAATATCTATCATACCAACTGAGGTACCTGTGAGTACCCGGTTGCAGAAAAGGATTCTGAACTGTTCTTCTCCATCTGTGCTGTGTTCCATCCATTCCTATGCTCTGTATCTAACAGAGCTGTTGTCCTATGTTCTGGGATACCCTGGTGATGGAATTCTTATACTTGAAATGGGAGGCACATTTTTCTGCACATCAGATGCAATTGACAAGTACATTATAAGTCGTTGTGACCTGTGTTTGTAGTTTTAGCAATTCACTTCTAATCCTTAGCAATCAGAATAGAGCCTCAAAGTCATCTAGGAAGACCTACAGAGAAATGAGTGTACAGTGTTTATTTTGAAACATGGAAGACTGATACTATACTTTCATATCACACGTATCATCCTATCCTCGGAAAAGATATAAAAATAAAAAAGTAGATGTTAGGAAATTCTGATGGTAGTAAGTCCCTCCATTCTTGGTGCTTTTAATTAGTTTTTTTTAGAGGTGTCTAGAGGTTTAGCAGTTCATCTGAGCAACATTTCATTGAGGCAGAAAAAGAAAAAAAAATTGTACAAGGCTGATACCCAGCTACCCGGATTCTTTTTTTTTTTTACGAAGGGAGGAGAAAACACTTTGTTGTAGCACAGTTACCACTTAATTCCATGCTTAAAAAAATAAAAATAAAACATTGCTTCCCTCTGAGAGTTTCACCAGATAAATAACACAAGCAAAGAGAAGGCGTTTACAGCATCTACACTTTCACTTTAGCCAGTAAAAGGAGTCCTACCTGAATACTCTGAATTATCTCCTAGAAGATCCTAACTCTTCCAGTCCTCATCAAGGGAAAAAAAAATCAGTGCCCTAATCTAAACATTTTAAGTGCCTAAACAGTAAGAGCTGTGAATCTCTCCTTAAATAGGTTGTGTCCATCACAGAAGTAGTTTATTATTTGTCTACTGAGAGAGGATAATTCAAATCAAAAAGAGGAACAAAAAGAAAATCTAAAATTTAAGGATAGAGAATGCAGAAAAGAAAATTGGTATAAACAGTGGCTTAGAAGAAGAATAAATGGTCATAGCTCAAGAACAAGGACAATATTTGCGCAAGTCTTGTTTGTCTAAGACTGTTAGAGAATATTTCATTGTTCTTAGGCTATTGTTATGGTAAAAGTAGAGCATTCTGTCCTTTTACTGCTAGTGGTGTCCCTGGCACGTTTGCTGTGGCTAAACAAGAGTCGTGTAACTGAAGCAGTGTGGATCAATAGCTCAACAATTTCCCTTCCTTTTCAGACAACTTTTGCAATTTAGCTGTAGCTCTCTCCTGCTGTGCCTCCATTCCTCTTAGTATGTATTAGACTTGAGTATGTCTTTGAGAATTATCTTTTGTCTTTAATTGCAGCATTGACAGAATAATGATGCTCGGTTAATGACTGTCCTCACTCTTCCCAGGAAAATCCTGAAGTAGAAAAGACTTCTGAAATGATTTCTCTAAGACTAAATTTTAAAAATGCATCACTCCGCCTAACCCATGTATTTTACTTCTAAGTCTTTTTTTCCCTTTCTATTTATCTAACTTATCTCATTTTGAAGAAGTCATTCCTATTTCAAAAAGAGTTTTCTTTAGAAAAAGAAATATCTTCATAATAAACAGAGTCCCTCTGCTTTTTTGAGCAGAACTATTTATTTGCTTCATTCAACATGTTTTTCATATGATTTTACTTCCCCTTATTCCATTTTTCATACTTTTTCTGAATCATGCAACTCTAGTAAGTGTAAATATACTTCTCTAGCTGTGTCTTGTCCCTGCGTGAATGAAAGCCCTCTTTTCTATGAGTCTTCAAGCAACATTTAGTACTTAATGTGTTTATCTTTGGTAACAGGATCATGAAGACTGCAGAGCAGGACATGGTTATTTTCAAGAAGCTGGAGTGGGTAAGTAAACCAGACTGCATATAAGACTGAGTCTGTGCAGTGATCTGAAAAAATGTTAACATTGTTTTTTTACAAGCAATATATAACTTAATGGTGGTAGTATTCCACCATTTTAAAAAAAAAAGTTTTCCTGGGATTGCAGAAAGAGTACACTGAAGAGTAAAGAACTTTTCTGGCCCTGTTAAAGGCAGAGGGAAAAAAAAGAAAAAGAAAACAACAACAACAAAAACCCACAGAAGCTCTTCCACTGTTCTCCACAAAACAAAATGAGAAACTTGAAAAATGTTTCTTTTCCACATGTACAAGAAAAGTAACAAATCCCAGAGCCTGAACATATTTTGTCTGGCTGTAAGCGTATGGCAATATAATATTGTGTAGTTAAGTAAAGGTTTGAATCCATTTGATGTTTAATTTAAATACATGCTGCCTTCAGAGGAACAATTTCACACATTTTACGAGTATTATAATCTATCATGGTTTGTACTATAACAGAAAAAAAGGAGAAAGTCAAAGATAGGAAGCATTTAATTTAAGAATCAAATATACTGTTAGTTAATACCTTAAGACACATTTATTTTTTACAAAGGAGATGTAGGCTACCATGTGTTCCATTTGCTTTAAAGGTAGTGGTAAAAGGGGCAACTGTGCTTGGTAATCTCAGAAATACATCATAACGTTAAGTAACCGTGAATGGGACAACTTAGAAAGGATATCCAGTTTGCGTAGTTCCGAACTAAGATTTCATAAGAAAAACATAATGAAGAGGTTCAACAGAGAGTAAGGGATGGGCACTGTTTTCAGTGTGGTAAAACTAATTTTGTCAGAAGGAAACTTCAAAGCTAGGACCTTAAATTTAGTTGAAAAAGCAGGATGTTACACTTAACTAAAACATGGACGTGTTTTCCCAAAGCATTCATTTTTGACATCATTGAACTATGTATATCAATGTCAATACAGAAATTTAAAAGTCACTTTTTAAAGTTTTTGCAAAATGATCTTATTGATGTTTCATGATATTTGGCACAATCTCTGAGAACAGCAATGTTTAGATGATGGCCCATTGATGATTTTGGTTTGCCTGGGAGACTGGCCAGATTTTGACAAGTCTCCATTTCTAAATATACTTTTGAAATTCTTGCTCCAGCTCCACTGAGTGTAGCTCAAAAGACAATTACTTTGAACATTTCCTATTTGGTCTCATGCTCTTTCATGTACATAACTGTACATGTGTGTGTATCACAGCACAATATTTAAGAAGTACAAAGGAGAAAGAAAGGTGGTAAACTGCTGACGTTTCCGTCCAGTGAATCTTATGTGAGTTACAGAAAGCACGATTCAGACCACCAGTCCGTTATCGACAGGGGATGGGAAGGTCTTTCCTTCTAAAATCATCTGTAATATGAACCACAGTAAAGCACTGTGAAGAGTTAGTTATGTTAATAACCTATCCAGGCATTAGATAACAGTGAGCAGGATTTTAAAACCTTCTGAATCTCTCTAATTCCTATTAAAAAAGAAAAGTCTAAAGTGGATTCTTGTCGTTTCCTGTCATTGTGGCTCACAGCTCTACAGCTCTGGCTTACTCTTCTGACTTCTGCTGCAACCAAGTCTATTAGTCTCAACTAACTACTTAGAAGTGAGGTTCAGCCACCTCCTCTGATTACTTCCCTGCAGCAGGCACATTCCATTCAAATTACTGCATGAACAAGGAGAAGAGAAATGTAACAATTCTGTATCAGAAACCAGAGGCTGGAAAATTGCTTTGGAATGCTGAAAATGATTTCTCAGAGGTTGTATGCAGTAAACATCATTTATATTTAGTAATGTAGTGGCATTAGGACCTAAGAAAGTTGGGAGTGTAGCTCTGGAAGTTTCTTGAATCTAGTTTATGTATTTTTGAATGACTATCGCTTTCACCCCTATCACTGATTAACATTTTAAAGCCAGAGTAATGGCATTGCATGCTCCCTATGCATATGCAGTTTGCTATAATTCATCAGTTTGAACCAAGACTTCTCAGATATATTGTATTTGACTCAATTTCAGCAGCAGAGACTTTTTTAGCAGCACATATCAATAAAAATACAGAATCATTAAAGTCAGTAAGATGGCTTGCAAGTCATCTTACCCTGGGCTGAAAATCTATCTAGTCCCATGGGTTAGGCAGCCATGGGATGCACTGTTGCTTGGATAGCACCATTGCTTGCCAAGGAATGTCTGTCATTCACTCAATAACTTGAACCTTTCAGTGGTCACTGAATCAATATCCTTTTCCGATATGGGGCATTCTGAGGTGCAGGAAACACTGTTTTCACCTAGTAAATTCTGTGGTCCTGCTTGTCTATAGCTGGAGGATTTGTGAAGCTTTCATAAAAGGTACTCTGGAAAATTTCTCCAAGATATAAGTTCATGATTCATAAATTTTCCACTTTCATCCTCCAAAGTATGCTGATACTTCTAGCTTTTAAAGCCAGGCACTGTTTAATTTCTGCTCTTTTTCTTTGAACCTATCTTCTTTCCTTCGTCCTTTATTCCACCTCATATAGTCTATAATCAAGCAGTTCTTGCTGTCTTTCATATTCCCTCAGATCTGTGCGTTCCTCCACATCTTCGAATACATCTCCTCTTCCCTCCTCCCATTCTCCTCCCCATTCCCTATTCATTTAAATAAAAGAAATAAAAAACTATTTCTCAAAGGAAAATGGCAGGCCTAGGCAAACAATCTGGGCAAAGATTAAGGCTTGCTGGATGAGTTCAGGGACACTCTTTATATGCCACAGAAAATGACATAAAGGGGAGAAAGGGAAAAGCTATACACAAGGACTGGCTGCAACAATATAGATTGTAAGTTGCCAGTTTAGTTTGTACAGACAGCTGGTCATATGGATACTCCTGTTGTCTTCAACTAGACTATCTGCACAAGAAGTAGCCCATTGCAGAAGTCAGGATGTTTTAGAGAGGCTCTCAGACTGTGCAGCTATCCAACTCAGGTGTTGGCTAACCTCGTAATAACCTTGTCTTGCACAGATTTAAAGCTATTCTGATGTGCTTTGCTAAACTTCTGCTTTGTTCTCCACTGTCTACGCTTTGGCAATGTGGGAGATGATCTCTCCATTGTAAAACATTTTGCGAGGAAAGCTACTCTACATTCATAGTTTTATTGTTGATTTTTGCACTATAAGCTGCCTACGTCCAAAGGAGGTATTACACTTGTGCCTAGTTTTCTGGCCTGTTTGTTCATATGTTTTTCAGACCCCATAATATTTTGTGAAGATATTGAATTCCAGTTATGATTATGACATCCCAAAGACTAACCTTCTAGCAGCTGTGCGAGTATGGGTCACAAGCTAGGAAATAGATACTACAAGTAGTAAAGCTCCTGTAAGAAGGACTACAAATACGTCCATTATCCATTTTGAGAGGCAGCAACCAGTCGACACTTCTTGATTTGTCAAGTATTAAACACAAAGCTCCTACACAAGCAGGGAATAGTACTGACTATAGAAGAAAGATAGGCCTGGGGACATGGGAGAGCTGTAAAAAGGTCCGGATTGGTGGAGATAAGACATACATTTACAGTTTTATCTGTCCTCTGTCCTATTGTTCATAAAATGCTGTCCGTTCACACTTAATATTTGAAGGTATTTCAACTGGTGTTTAATGAGGATTACTACTTTTTGTGTATAGATGTATATAAAAAGATAGTATTCTTAGCTCCATTTCAGTGAAAGAAAACATCCATATAGCTAGGTAAACTGATCTGTCAAAACCCCATAAGAATACTGGTTCCTACCATTGTGATTTATCTATAGAACCACCCCTGCTGTTAAAATGTCAAGGATCTTCCCTCCCCGAGACAATCCTGGAGGAAAAAATGAACAAAACAGTTGGAGAGGAGTTCTAATACCGCCCCCCCCTTTTTTTTTCTCACCAGCATTACAGAGCAGTATTAGAACAACAGAAAAAGGCCCGTCTCATTATGTGTTTCCTTTTTGATATTCATAAGCAATACTAATTTTATCACATAAATGTGATTCATGTATAAATGTGACTTATTAATATTTATACTTGCCAGCTTTGGCACATTAGTACACAGTGTTGATCATGATTTCTATGTTGTTCAGCTAGCTGCTTTGAAACAGTCAGCTAATGTACATCTTGATAGGCATGCCCTATATTGGCAGTCAAATGAACACTTGCTACAGTCAAGCATAAATAAAATCTCTTACTATGATTTAGATAAACATAGTAAAAACACTGAGCCATTATGTTCATCATCACAAAATTGTCATCTGCACATGATGTTAAAAGGAAGCGTATGCAGAATTAGGTCCATTTTATACAGACTTCTTTATTTGTGATGGTTTGTGAGAGAAGCAACAAGATGCTAAGAATGATTTTTTATTATCTAAATTTTTCTGTAGATTACCACTGTTTGTCTTCTGACCACATACCCTAGGTTATGGAATGAGCAGCAGTGGAATGATCAAGAGTGAAAAAAAATCCCATCCTACGTAAACTAAAGCTTTAGAAGAGCTAGGTTCTTGCTACATATTTTTGTTTATGAGGTGTTGGGAAGATGAGGGGAAGTGAACTACAGATGCTGCACTCTAACTCAGCAGATCTCTGAGAGTTGTGTTTTGGTGACCTGACATTGCAGTGCACAATACAAATTATGATGGAAACTGTTCAGAGAAGGCCAGGTATAAGCCTGCAGGACGACTCTGCCTTAGCGGTGAGGTGTCACAGATATCTGACTTCCATGAATGCTAGTTCAGTTTGGACACTGAGGGTCAGGAAAATATCTCTATTTTGTTAGTATCAAAAAAAAGTCACTGTTCTAGGGAGAACAGATACAATTTGCTTTTAAATTTCCTTTAAGCTCTCTGATATTTGCAGAAGGCTTAGAGAATATTTGCCAGCTAAGTCCTGTGGCAGAAAGTCCCTTTCTGTTTTGTTCCTGAACTTCTAGTACAAGCAGTTTCCCATTAGTTTCAGTGAAAAGCAAAGATGCGAGGTGGATCACTGAAGGATTTGTTATAAATAACTAGACACACCTATTTTGGAAACAATCAAACCATTTATTTAAACTCTTCATACATAAAGTCAAGGTGTCAGTTAATTTCCAAAGGTTGTATTCATCATTGAGGCTTTAATGTGAGACAGACAACGCCTTGTCTGTGGAGTTAGATATTTTGAATATGATGGTTTACAAATTTTATAGGAATTTTGGACAGACTTTTCTCATTCATATATATCCTTGATTCACAGCTATTCATACTGTGGGGGAGATTTAGTCCTCTGGATTCAGGTCACAAACCTGAAATGTCATAATCATGGAGCTCCATTGTGGTTGGTGGAAATTAGCATGGGCAAATGCCACATGTTGCAGTCTATATCACTGACTTCTGAAAACATGTGTTTATCCCGGCAACTCAGTTCTCCATGAGGTCAGACCATATCCAGTGCTACACTGTACACAGGGCCTTAGATTAAGAACCACTCGTAGATACACTTTCAGGACTGGGGTATTTAATTATATTTAGTTATTGATTTTGGATAATTACAATTAATAATTAATTATAACTAAAAATTTGATTAATGAGACTTTGTGATATTAAAAATGGCTGCCACTTGTTCTACGTAAAGAACTATGGTTAATAATTGTTTATAATTAAAAAAACAAATACAGTGAATACTGACATGCAGAATTATAGTTGTCACATAAGGGCCTGACTGTAAAACCTGAAATATAACCAAGTAATACTGTTTTTAAGAGCACATCTAAGCCAGGTTTCTGACTTTATCTTCCTATTTCCTCCTGTTTCACATGTGTTTTCTAAAACCACTTAAGCCTTATAATGTCAGATGTTGTAGGAGGCGGCTGGGCTGCATGTTCAAAGAAACAGAGCTGTAATTCCTGCCTTTGAGTTTCTAGTTCTTATTACCTCTTTTCAACTTGCCATCTCACATAATGGACAAGAGGAGCTAAAAGGTTTAATTTTGAGTCTTCTAGCCAGATATGAAACAGATAGATAGTGTGTTCCCTAGCAACTTTGCAAGAGATCAAGTGAAGATGACCATCTATGTGAGTGAGAAGGGACTCCAAGACTAGAACAGACAGATTGCAAGATTTCTTTTCCCCATCAAGTCACTATTTCTACTGCTAAGTACTGATCATTCTGCTGTCAAGGACGAAGGATACTGTGAGTTTCTAAAAGGATTTTAAGGGACTGTAGTATCAAGTGTTAGCTATGATTGTTTTCCACACTTCTCAAAGCCTGGTCTATATATCAAGGCTTTAGAGAAGAAAACCTATATGCCTGACCAGGATTAAGTTCTGTCATCTTTCAGGGAACTCCATTAATGGACACCTGTTCTGAGAAAGAAACCACATTTATTCCCAGAGCTTTTAAGAAATGAAAGGTACAAATGCAGTAATTACTTTTTTGACTTATTTATCAGCAAGTTGTTAGGTAAAAATAAAAATAATGCATGCTGTTCTCCATTACAAAATATAGCGCATGCGTCTACAGGCAAAAGCCCTTTCTAGCATGTGTTTACATGCTGTGTATCATATGACCAGGTCCAAGGATGTTTCATATTATAAGCACACACAAATGATTCATGAAGTAACTGTAGATTATCAGCAAAAGCATGGAAAGTAGGTCAGGATCATGAAGAAATCAACCTCTGAGAAAGGTCCTATTCTTTCCAGGCTCTTCTCAGACTACTATTTTAGTTCTTAGGCTAATTAGAAGCCTGATGTGTCTTGGAAACAGATGCTTTGCCTGAAAAAATGTCTTGCGTTTAGTTTTTGTTTCTGCCTTATTCAGAAAACTTTAGAAAGTTCATACACCAGCGGCAATGACAGTTTCTTTGTATTCCTATAATTCGAAAAAAAAAATTGCATGTATACACAATGACAGAAGGTTGTTGATAATCTGTATTTTCAATAAGCAGGTTGCAGTGCACTAATTTAAATCCAGAGAAGAATGGAGTGAGGTGCTCAGTGATAACATTTCAATTAATTAATGCTCTCATCAAAGAACAATAGTTTTCTGAAAATGGCCTGTGCAGAATGAACCCAGCAAACAAACTTACCCTAGGTGTGAAGAAATAAGAAACTTAAACTGCATGAAGAGGATGCAGAAGGGATCTTAGATGGAAATTAGTTAGTGTGTATGTGTAAGGAAAAGCCCTTTCTGCCATCTGCTGCAATGCAGCAGCCATCTTGTAGATTGGGGTTGTACCCTTCTTAGCTGATTAGTTTGATTTCTAAACTGGTCAGGCTGTTTTCTGGAAAGGATTGTAAGAAAATCATACCGAGCACATCACTGTGAAACCAGTGAAATCACAGTGAAAAAAGAAATACTTTTAAATAATACTGTAGGATATTGACAGGCACCACACCAACATGTGTGAGACTCAGGATGATGCAGCCCATAGAAGAGGGGCTTACTCCGGGGAACCCACAGGAGTTAGAAATGCCTGTGTGCACCCTCCAGTGACCCCATGATTGATAAGAGCACACAAAAGAGAGTGGACAAACAGTATCCAGAAGAATTTCGCATGCCTCTCTATTGAAACATCACAGATATATACATAGGGTTAAATGCTGCAGTGATGAGAGTAAGCCACAGACATAGATACGTGATTTTTCTTCCTGTGGGTGAATTGCTTCACCATACATTTAGATTAGTGGATTTAATTTTAAAATATATAAGCCTGACTCAGCCGAGGAGTCATATGTTTGAACAACTTACGCAATCCCTTTAAAATATTGAACTCATGGCTTGTGTAAAATAAAAGTTCTTCCCATTCCTCTGCCACAGGTAAATGACCCCTAAACCACAAAGTCCCCCAGACGCCTCTGCAGATGTTTCAGTCAGCTCCTCTACAGCCTGCTCCATGACTGTTTTAGCTATATGGAAAGTCAAGGAATTTGGCCTTCAGCCTGTTCTTAAAACATGGTGGAGTTCCTGTCCTGCTCACCAAAATTAAAGAGTTATGAGGAGAGAGAAGATTGAAGTGCCAAAAACAATAGTCTAGCTTTTAATTTTAGTAACTGGAATTGACTATAAAACACAGGGTAAGTTACAGAGTTTCCTCTATTTTTTTCCCTTAACATTAGCTATTCTGATATTAAGCAGATTTTAACATTTCTAATGATGAGTTTTCTCCTCAACAGCTGAAAGATGTTGAACAAAATTAAGCAAGAAGTTTTCTATCATATTTTTTTCTAATACGGAAAAAAAAATTGAATTTTGACATATTGCTCCCTGTGATCAAAGGTAGTGGGAAATAAAAATTACTGGGTGGATATTAAGAGAATTGCCAACCTCTGCTAGGCAATTCTGCTTAACAGTAGGGAGAGGAAGACCTGACTCATCTCAGCAGGACATGAAAAGTCCTGTAAACCACTCTTGTAAAGATTGCTGCCTTCTTCTCCTCGCTGTACTCGCAGAGGTTATTCTCTCACAACTGTTTCATTGGAGTCAAGATTCTTCATTCTCTTTAGCAATTAGTGCATCCATGGTAAATCATGAGAGGACAAAATCACTGGTAAAATTTACTAAATGCAGCAGCAAAGCTGATGGATAGTTGCCACTCAGTGGGCAAGGAGGATCCAGGAAAGGCCAAAACCTTGTCTAGGATGTGGGTTAGTTGCTAATTTCACACAGTCATACACACAGAGGTAACTAGCTATGCAGCCATACAAACACCAGGCTCAGGACAGGTTCACTTTACATCCCTCTGTTCATCTTTCTCCCTTTCAGGAGTCACCACATGTGTGAATGAGCAGGTGGCTAGCACTTTGCCTCTTCTTTACCTTAACGGAGGAGAAGAGCAGCAGAGTGCTGTTACAAGAATTTTCCATTGGCTGTGCCTACTCATTATTGCCACATCCCTGGGATGTTCAGGTTAGATATTAGGAAAAATTTCTACATGGAAAAAGTAGTCAAGTGTTGAAACAGGCTGCCCAGGGAAGTGGTGGAGTCACTGTCCCTGGCATTGTCCAAGAAACGTGTAGATGAGGCACTTACTTAGGGATAAGGTTTAGCAGGCATGGTGGTGATGGATTTATATTGGTCCCGATGATCTTGAATATCTTTTCTAAGCATAATGATTCTATGATACTATGATTCTATGACCACCTTTCCCAAAATGAAGGTGGTGTAACCAGTCAGTCCCTGTCCTAGAGATGACTGAATCCACCCTCTTTGGCATGTGGGGCCAAGATCTCTGCCTTTTTTGTATGCAACCTGTGATCACAGATGCACACTCTAAGAAGTGTACGTGGCTCCTAGTATGAACAACTCAAGGGAATACTTTACTGTGTATTTCAGCATGATTGTATCTCAGTGAAAACTTGCTGCACTCTCCAAGAAGGGTAGTTAAGGAAATCTTTGTGTTTTATAGTTGCCACCTGCTACTCCCCTCCTTCCTGTTGTGGCTTTTCTTGTAGTAGGGAGTTCAGTTGATCAGTCATCTTTTTCTTTCCACTGATTTCTAGTTAAATGTCCTGTCATTCAAGAGCCCTCTGAAATTAACAAAACCTTCACATTCAGAAAAGCTGATATCCAGATTTAATATTTGTTTTTAGATAAGCAATAAAGCTTGCTTTTAGTTTTATTATAAAGGAGCTAAGTATGAAGTATGTAGGCTTTTAAATAGAAGAAAGCAGCACTAATGTAAAATGCATCTGGAGACAGCTACTTTTATGACACACAATTTTAACATTCTTCTATTTTATTACTTGTGTTATTTGAATTAGTTGTGAAACCACCACTGCCTGAGTTTATACTGCATGAAAAATAAAGTAGTTGTTTTGCGTCAGAAATGAAGGAATTTAAAAATTTGGGAAGGTATCCATATATGTAGATTTAGTCAGAGACCCAAATTCAAGTCCAAATCTTTCAGTTCCTTAGGAATGTCCTGTCCTGACACAAAGAAAACTGTTGGTTCTGGATAGAAGATTTGTTTATTACTGAGTAAAATTTGTTTTATTTGTTTATTACTGAGTAAAATACAGTCTCAGTTCAAGGACTAAACACTGCAGAAAACAAATCCATGAATTGTAATTTTGCTAGTCTGAAAACTTCAGATCTTTAAGCAAAGCAAAGAATAAGGCTGATGTATTAAAAGAGGTTGTGTTTCATATCAGGCTGCCATGAGGTTTCCAGATGTGCTGGAGAGAGGATTATTTTGAGCTGAGTACACTGTGCCATAAATCATCTTACTGTCTGAAATAAGGATATGTGTAGAATGAAAATTGGTTTTGCTTGCCAGACCAACATCAGGCAGTGATATTGTACTTCAGAGATGAAAATACGTCTGGGGAGCCTTTAATATAATTAAGTCATTTTGCACTCCTCGATTTGGTACACTGAATCTGAGTGAACTGTGTTCTTCATCTCTCCCAATAAGTAGATCGATTCCTTCATGCCTGAAGTTTTGTTATTTTTATTTTTATTCTCCTCACTCTCTTATTTCTTATGTCTATATATTAACATCACTAAAAGCTAATAATCTCATTAATAACGATCTTTGCCACTCTTAGCACTCTAACAACCTTCTAAAGCATTGTTTCTCCAGCAAAGGGTCATAAAACTGTTGAAGGATGGGTTGCAAAGTGTTAGTAAGAGAAAAAATCACCTAGGCACAAAATATTCTATGAACAGCCTGTGCCCACTGGAGGTCATACAGAGACAGTCCAAATAAGCTAATGCTTTCAGAAAGCTGAAGAAACACTATTTTAACACTTTTCTTCACTGTTATCACCCTTCCATTCACCTCCCTATTTCATTCCATCTTATCTCCATTCTCTTTTTGTTCCCTCCATCAAGTTTACTGTTTTCTATCTTATTTATTTATTTATTTATTTAATTTCTTCTTTACTTGTGCCTCTTCCTCTTATCAGCTCCAGTTTTATAATAGTCACAGTTGATAAATGTCACATAATCAGTATATTCACCCTATTCGTCTGTATAACTTCTTTCGTATAGAAGCTGTTCTTGGTTAACCTGAATACGAAATATACATAGTTATAGGAAAGTAAAAGAACATTTCAGTTGCAAAGACAATCAATAAAAGGTAGCCAGCTATAATTATATTTGACCTTTTCTTATTCTCACAGGTCTTAGGGTTCAGCTCCAGATTGTGTAGAGGTCAGTTCTCCAGTGGCTGTAAATTCTCCTGTTCCTGTGTCCACAGCCTGCCTCTCCCACTCAGATACTATGTTCACTTTTGGGCCCCTCACTACAAGAAACACATAGAGGTGTTGGAGCCAGTCCAAAGAAGGTGGAGGGGCTGGAGCACAAACCTTATGAGGAGTGGCTGAGGGAGCTGGAGTTATTTAGTCCAGAAGAGAGGAGGCTCGTAGGAGACCTTTTCACTCTCTACAAATGTTTGAAAGGAGGTTGTAGTGAGGCAGGGGTTGATCTGTTCTCCAAAATAGCTACTGATAGCATGAGAAGAAATGGCCTTAAGTTGTACCAGGGGAGGTTCATGTAGATATTAGGAAGAATTTCTACATGGAAAGAGCGGTGAAGCATTGGAACAGGCTGCTCAGAGCAGTGGTGGAGTCACCATCCCTGGCAGTGTTCAAAAAACGTGTAGATGAGTCGCTTCGGAACGTGCTTTGACAGGTATCGTGTTGAAGGGCATATAGTTGGACTCAAAGATCTTGAAAGTCTTTTCCAACCATAATGATTCCGTGATTTGCTTTGTGCTACCTCTCTCTCAGCCTATTCAAGGCTTTCTCCTGCAGTTCAACATCTCAAGTGTACAGTTCTTGCTGTCTGCTCTTCTCCCTTCCACCTCTTATTTCTGTGTATAGTCTCATCATTTTCTCAGTTTCTCTACATCCTCTCTATGCTCTTGCAAGCTCCTTCACCATTGCTCTGCTTCTCCTGCACATGACCCAGGCAACACTAAGGCAACCTGATCTGTATTCTCCCCAGTGCAAAGCTCTGCTAAAGGCTGGGCAGTTACTTGTCCTGTACTCAAGTATAGGATAATAAAGGGAGAGCAGGTAGAAATGCAGTTTAATAGTGCCTTGAGTCCCACAAGGGCTCTATGAGATTCTGCCATAGGGCTCCATTTTCCCCTGTGAAAGGGAAAGGAAACACTGAGAAGGAAGTCCTGCTCTGTCCCTGCAGAATTAGATGGTATTATTTCTTTGCAGACTCTATGAACTCTTAAAAAGTTTAGACCATACCTATGCATAAAGACTTTTTTTCAAAGCCTAAACGTGGGAGAATTTTCCTGGGAGCTGCAAAACGTGTTTTGCTGTCATGTGCAGTAGAGAGACAGAAGGGAGGGAGAGAGAAGCAGACCTGCTGCTCAGGTGTCATCTTCAAAGGACCTCCCTATGGAATGGTTGTTAGGGCACATTTCAAATACACTTTTTTTTTT
>NW_010579190.1:156843-166906 GCF_000705375.1 Tinamus guttatus | reverse complement strand
CCTGTGCCACGTGCTTTAGGTGACCCTGCGTATGCAGGGGGGTTGGACTAGATGATCTCTAGAGGTCCCTTCCAACCCTAAGCATTCTATGATTCTATGAAATCAGTACATGTGTACCATTTCTGAATACTTCAGATGAAATTTACCTCTCAGTAAAGAGCCAGCAAAGTCATGCTTTAAAATTCTTGACACAACACTGAGATTTTGTGTGGAGTCTTGTTCAGACTGATTCTAATCATTGTCTCTTATTCTATCTTCGGTAGTCATTTCTTGGAAATGTTCTTTTTTAAAGAACATTTTATGCAGTAGCTAGCACAATAGACTCCTCATATGTTGGATTCCTAGATGGTTTATTAAAAAACAACCAGCCAAGTATTTCCAAATATATAAAAAGTTAAGTGTTATGTGACCCATGAATTTACTGTATTTTGTCCAGGCTTTGGGATTAGTATTATTTGTACTTCTGTACACCAGAATAACAACAGCCTATTTGATAGATGGCTCAAACCCTGATGACATTACTCATGGAACAGTCTTAAAAGCTGATAAGAGTTAGAGCAGGACATGTTGGTGCAATCTGAAATGTATTTTATTTGAATGGCTGTACAATAGGTTTCGGAGTAAGTTCTTTACTATTTAAAGGCACTGTGTTGTGTGTATAGTGCCAGATAAAATTTTGGCACTGCTGACATGTAAAAGATAACAGTTTTGTCAAAAATATCAAAAGGGCAGTTCACTGAATATCTTTAGTGGAGGAACTATATTCAAAGAGTAGTTACAGTGCCTTTTCCCTACACACGCGCACACTGAACTGTTTACCATGCATGACCAGTCTGTCAGTTGATGTAATTGTGAAAGGTTTTCAGTATTGGTCTAGCTCTGCTGTCTGTAGAGTCAACTCAGGTCTTATTTTTGGCTCCCTGGTGAGCAGAGACAGGCCAGCAATGACTGAGATTTTTAGAACAGCCCATCTTGTATATCAAATGATGTGCAATTCAATATCAGTTTTCTTGGATTTAAGTGAAGGTGTGCTACCACATGCAATCATTATACTGTGTGTAGGATCTGGAAATGCAGTGGAGTGCATTTCTGTGACTGCTAAAACTATAACATCTGGAATGCCATCCTGGAAATTTTCCAGGTGATTTCCAGGAGGAGCACTTTGTAAAAGTTGTTACCCTTATAGGCTTTTCAAAATTATCTGAGCAGAATATGTTCCCAGGCCCGCATAGGAGCAGAGATTGGATTATAAAACACTAAATGTTTTTTGCAACTGTATATAAGCAACAATACTGTATGGATAAATATTCAAGGGAAAGTATTTTTACAGGCAATTTCAATGGATTTGTTCCAGCGCTCAATTAGATTCATATTTCTAGAATTCCAAAACGTAAGATATCGTCTCCTTTACTCATCACATAATGAAATCAGGATATCCATCCTAGGACAAATCTCTTCAGTCTTCCTATTCTCTGTCATTTTCACATGATGTTTTCAAAACCTTGGACATGAGCAAAAAATTATTAGAGCACATAAAATTTAACTCTTCTGCAAATTTACGGAGTTTGTGCAAGTCATTCTTTGTGGCATGGAGAGAAAATTAGTTGAGCATTTGGCAGAGTAGACAAGTAAATGATTATAAGTACAGGGAATAAAAGGTGTTTTTGGATATTCCGGGGCTTTAAGGGCTGTTTCAGATGTTCACAAGGTGGAGAAATGAGATGTCTCAGTTTCATTGGAGCTGATGTACTGAGGTGCTAGTTCTGTCTTTAGTGTCTGTTGATTTTGAACCATTAGTGAAGGGATCCTGTCCACCCACCACACACATACCACAAACACATTCGATGCTAGAGGAAGAAAAAAGTATTAAATAGGACTAGTTTACTTAGATAAGAAAAGGAGTCATAGGTTAAGCAATACATCAGAAAAAGCAAATGGGAGTCTATCTGAAGGCTCTATGACAGGTCATACTGCAAGTTAGAAACCACAAGTCTGAGGATGGTAAATGGAGTATACAGACAATAATACAAAAAAAGAGGAAAAAAAAATAGGAAGCTAAGGAAAATCAAATAGAGGCAATTTTGGCCTAACTGAGCATTGATGAAGCTGAACTCATGAATCTCAAAATGATGTTCAGCATGAATTGCTCGAGGAAATTTGGATGTAGTGAGAAAATCCACCTCAGAGAGATGCACAGATCCTCGCTTCCTCTAGTCTTGTTGCTATGTGTCCTTTAAGAACACTGTTTCGCTGGTAATTCCAGAAATTTTAAGTGATGGAAGCCAAGGGAAATCTTACCACAGACCAACAGATGCCGCTGAATTTTCCCCATGATTTATGCCTCTAAGACTATCCGTGCAATTTAGTCTTGTGGGTAACTTCCGATATGCTTTCCAAATAATTTTTTTCAGGAAACTATACAAATTAATGTGATATTATTCACAGAGTTGCCAAATATGAGGGATATTTACAAGAATATAAGATGGCGAAATATCTACTGTTTTTTTCTGTAGACATTTTGCATTGTATTGTTTAAACCTTTTTCTTCATTAAAGAACTGTAGTCAGCAACTGGATTTACAAATTAGAATTATTTGCCAAGGAAAATACTTCATGTTGCATGTTTCTGAAATTATTGGTGATAGAACAATTAGTGTCTTTTGAGAAAAAAATGTATTCTGTATTTTAGTTACATTTTCAGCAAGAACACTCTTAGACCGTGATGAATTGTGGGTAAACTGGTGAAGTCTAGGAGATTGCCTGACTACAAATCTTACCCTACTTAAATTGCATTTTTGACTATGTATCAACTAAACTCAATGAGGTTTATATATATATATTTCAATATATCTTTTAAACTACCTGATAACAAAGCAAATGAGAGAGTTCTGCTGTTTTCTTAGGGTTATATGTCCTGGCAGCCTGAAAGCTGTGCTCAGTTTGGAAGGGGATCATATGCATTTTTAAAAGTGCCACAGCTCAGTGCCTTCGAATCTAAATTATATTTGACATTGCAATTGCAGAAGCTCAATGACTTTTAAGTGTAAATACTACCATTTAGCTAGGAAACTACTTAATTGTTTCTGGAAAAAAAGAAGAAGACTGAGAGTTTAATTGAGAAACTGTTCAACAGAACTGTCATTTGAATTTGAAATGCTCAGCTATAGAACAGCCACTTCTGTGAGCCCTGCATGGCAGACAGCTCTGAGTAGGGGAAGTTGAAGAAAACAACCTCATGTTCTCAAAGTAATTTTTGAAATATATATTATTATTGCTGAAATAAGAAACCAGGTCAGCCCGAAAAAGGAGGAATGAGAGCTGGACGCATGAAAGACACCATTTCACAAAGAATACAATAATGCAACTTTTTTTTTTCTTTAAAATAAAAAAGAGTCACTCCTTATAGATGAGGTCATTGAACTGGTCGTTGAATAGACAGAAAGGATCTATATCAGAGCTAGAAGTGCATCCTGAAAAGAAACCAATACCCACAACTTCTTTGGAATTCACAGGACTGTAGTTAATTATGATAGACACCTAGTCTGGAAGAACTGCAGCCTAAGTTTGTAGATTTAATTCATACAAATGTGGGCATCTGAATGTCGGAAGGGATGAATCCCTCTCTACCCCCAGTGAGGCTGATGCAAAATTCATATCAAAGCTCACTTAGGAACCATGGGTTTCCTGTTTTTAAAATGGCATTACATCTGTAGTTACATATGTAGCCCCTTTCTTTGGCACTTTCTCGGCGCCTTTAGTTTGTAAAAGGTATGAGAAGAAGTGGCTTAACCTCGTGGTTGTACACCAAGGGTCACTGTGCTGTATCAATCTGCTCATCAGACAAAGGGAAAAAATGGGATAAAGTTAAAGAAACAAAATATTTCAGGATTAGCCTCCCAGTGCAAATCAGCTTGTGGAACTACACTGGGTCACATGAAAACCTTACGCTCACATTTAATTTGCCCATCCTGAAGTATTTTTCCTCCTAATGCCAAATACCATAATGCTCTCTGTCAGTGATTTGAAATTATTGTATAAGCTACATATCGGGTACACTATTGTTAATGAAATGCACACAAGATGATGAACAACTTCCTTTTCCTGCTGGAGCCCAGCTGCAACCAGGCCCTGTATCCTTGATGCTGTAAATCAGGCCTTTGTACTCCGGGAGGATTCAATCAGCTGCAGGTGTGGGCCCGCCAAGGCCCGCCTGGGATTAGGTAGCAGTATTTGATATGAGATCCCAAACAGCACCAGCAATCTACACACCACATGTGGCCAGTCTTTGGAGAAAGCAAAGGAAAAACGCTGATGAAATGTGGCACAGGACCATGGAATGCAATTTCAAACTTCCACATCTGCAGGAAAGAGAGAAAGAAAGTTCCTAATTTTACAATGATGATGTCATTGAGAATACATGATAGTGAAAATGATGTGCCAAGGCTTTCATAAATTTAACTGCTTACAATGGTGCTAACTGAGGGTTGAGAGCTGTGTGTGATATTTGTAGTTACAAATGCATTAAAGTGCTGCAAAGCAACGTGCTGTTCTGACGATGCGCTGAAGGGTACTGTGCTTGTTGGTGTGTTTGTATGGCGAATGGAGCCCGCAGACCCATCGTTACCGTGAGGCTTTTGAATGCAAAGCTGAACCATTGCTAAAGCGTGTTCAATAAGTACTCTCTTATTAAACAGAGGTGATTTGATTTTACCTAAAAAGGTAAAATCTCATGCCTTTAGCATGAAACAACAAAAATTGCTGTTTAGGTCACTCCTGGAGGTTAAAAGTTGTGAAGAGTTTATTTTTAACATATATTCTTGATATCTGAGGGATAAAGAAATGTTAAAACAGGTCTGGTTTTGTTATTACCATAAAGATAAAATATATTGAAAGGGGTATGTCCTTAATTTTTTTTCTTAAAAAAAAATCTGTTTTCCATTAGCTTATCTTGATAGCTGAAGTTAATCATTATTTTCAAGCATATATGATTTAGATATTATGTCATTAATTCATGTACAATCCATCTGAATAATGATTGTGGTTTTCTGCTTTACAAATTCATCTACTTCACTGAGAAACCAAGAGAGTCAAATTCCATGCAACATCTGGTTTCCATTTTATGTAATTGCTATTTTCAGAGTTATAATCATGTGTTATTGTAAGGACCACAGTGTCAATCATGCTGCTAATGGGGAAAATTCAATGCCTAAATACCTGAGAGAACAAGAAGCTGACTTAAACAGGTGCATTTAGACACTTGGTTTTAAGTATAATTCTAGTCTACCAATTTAAATAAATCATTTTAAGAAGAAACTATATTCTTTCCATACCCTCTAGTGAACCTAAGTTTAATACAAGCTTCTATACTATGGGCCTGGTTTTGTTCCCACCAGTTTAGAAGGAGCAGGAGTGGATCCCATGTAAGTTCTAGTACCGTTAACCCAATGCAGCTCTTAGGCCAGTTCCATTAGCCTGAGTTAGTATATAACTTTAACTACTTTCTACAAATAGAGGCAGAGGAGAGAAAAATTTAGCCCTTTTTAAAGAATATAAGACACACATGGTTCATTTATCACATTTATAAAAAGGTGCTGGACGTAGACATTTAGACATAGGAAATACATGGCAATTCATGTGTTCAGGAAAACTACTGCACCAGGATGCAGTGAAAAATATTTATTTTAAGAGCTTAACTTACACTTTAATATATTGAAAATGTTGCAAAGTGTTCTTCAACATTTAGAGCAGTATCATGACACGTACCATGACAAATGGAGCTTTCTGATAAATAATCCTTATCTTTGCTACTCTTTCTTTGCTTTTTTACTCTTTTTATAATCATGTTCATGCAAATTTTTGGGTAGAAGTGACTAGCTACTACTTAGAAATAAAGTTAGAAGACCAATATACATTTATATATTATACATCATATTCTATCAGGGATAATATATTTTATGTATTTTTTTAGTGTATTTTAATATAATAGTATATTTTATCTATCATTTATGATAGTATAGATATTCAAAACCTGACTGGACATCGTCTGGGGCAACCTGATTTAGTGTAATCCTGCTTGAGCACAGGGCTTGAATCAGATGATCTCCAAAGCTGCTTTCCAAACCCAACTGTTATGTGACTCGGTAGTTCTATAATATCTATATTATGAGCACATGTGAAGTAATTTTGCATAGTTGGGGAGGAAGAAATTGTACTTGGATCAATTTGGGGGGTTAAAATGCATCCAGTTTTGTTTCAGTACTTGTAATATCAGCTAGCTGATGTTCTTTCATTACATTTGGGCAGCAACACTGTGTAAATATAGAAAGTATTTCTAATCTCTGCTTTTGGAAACAGGACAAAGAGGAACAGTGACAAGAGCTACAAAGATCACAGCAGAGGGCTTCTGTGAAAATTACCCTCAGAAGTTGTTTAAAAAAAAAAAAAAAGATTTTTTACCTAAGAAAGCAAACTTGCTCTCTTTACCCTGGTGAATAGAATTTTGAAAAGACAATAGTTTGTATCAATTAGACAACTTTCTGAGCTCCTCTTCTGCAGAATGATATCTCAAAGGGGAAAAGCCTCAGACATCTGTAAATACATGCACTCTTTTTTTGATACCTTTTGAATACACGCATACTTCATATCACCTATCTTCCTCAAAACCTTAATGTATGCAGATGGCGAAGAATGCGTGGCATTCAGGGTAGAAGTAAGATTGGGACCAATTTTCATGGCCTAATCCAATTTCATGGCCTCATGGAGTTAATCCCCACTAGCTCCTCTTGTGACCACTTGGAGGTCAGGCTGTGACAAACTGCCAGGTTGGAAGCTGCTCCTGATGTTGCCATGAAAGCCACACACCAATGCACATCTCTGGTCCTGCAGGTTGAAATTCAGTGCAGTTGCATCCACACAAGTAGTTTCGCAGGCATGTGCAGCCTTAGCTCTGCAGGGGTGGCTGGAGCCTTTCCTGGCTTCAGTAAGTACCTCTGTGCATTGTGAGGAATGAGCTACATTTACCCACCTGGCAATTTTAACGCCATGCTTAATTGACCCCAAGTAAATTTCTGCATTTTCAGATATGTACACATCAGCCAGCCATGATTATCAAGGATGCAAACACGGGTGACTGAAAGAGCTAAACAAGACTATGATACTATGGAAGTCCTGAGCAGCAGTCAACCAAGTTGGAGGAGAACAGTCTATTCCTAATAGGAACAGTCAAGAAAAGGTAGTTCATTTTTTCGCTGTGCTGAAACAACTGAATGAGATGAATATTAATCAATAGTGTTTACAGAGAATGCAAAAACATAAAAATAGGCACAGTGCATTAGTCCTGCACATGAGGGAGAGCACTGTAACAAATTCTAGAGTATTTTCCTATCTGAATTAGCAAAGTTAGATGGCAAAAACAAATACGCACTTTTACACAAATGAAGTATGTTTGGGGAATGAGTGCCTAAATGGTAGCTTGAGCCCTTATAGTTTGCATAAGGGATCACTAATAGAAGAGCATGTGCTTATTTTTTTTTTTTCTTTCTCGAGTTACTTTTTTGTCCAGGTTTAACTGCAAACCTTAGATTTTTATTTTCAAAAAGGACAAGCCTGAAGAAACTCCTGAAGACTTCAAAGCTAACAGCTCGGATGACAGAAAGTAAATCAAATGAATTCCAGATTTATGATTTTTTTTTAATCTTATGATTTTGAGAGGATGAGGCTCATGATTTGTAATGCTCAGGGTCAGCAGCAATGCAGACACTCTGCCTTGCAAGTCTCATGTAAAAGCACAAGGCACATACTACACCAGAGGTAGCTTTTTACTTCTTAGGGTTGACAGAAGAATTCCAGTGTCCGTATTTTCAAATGGATTTTATTTCTACTTCTAATTTCAGAACCATTATTACATGACTAACTGCAAAGGTGAGTTTGTGGTTACAAGTTCTGAAATATTATATAGACTGTTAATATATGCAAAACATTGTCTTAGAGTAAAACAATAGAATTGTTTTCATATGCAAACCAAGGCAAGCTTACTGTTTTTCCCTTAAAAGCCATTATATCCCTTACTAAAGCAGTAAATAACTTTCACTTTTTCTTCCTGAATTTATTTATTCTTGTTATGCAAATTATCGTCTCTGTTAAGTCTGAAATTTTGCCTACATATTTTTTCCCACATTTATTAATGCAAGGGGAACACAAAGCTTTTCTCTAAGAGCTCTTCATGTCCAAATATGGCAGGGAAAAAGATCTAATGCAACTCCTCATAATGAAGCAAAACAGAACAAATTTGGCATTTTCTATCTCAAACGTGAAGACATGGAGAAGGTGAATGTATTACAATGTTCACGGACTAATTCCAATTCAGTAATCCAATAAAAATAGTTTTGTTTGGACTTTCTAGAAACAAAATTAGTTGAAAGACAAAGCACAAATTATTCATATGCAATCAGTTCAACTGCACTAGAGTCAACTAAAAGCCAAACAATAAGCAGGGTAAACAATTCTCATCCTAACAAACACCTTGCTTTCCGAGTACACTGTTACCAGATATTGGTAATGAAGTGTCTGCTGCAGTCCACTTCTTGGGACTCATCACTGCGCTATTGTGCAGTGCCCTTCATAGAGGAAGCTCAGTTTTCAGAAATAAGCATCCAAATAACAAAGTTCCGGAACTCTGTTGTGATAGTTACGCACTACTGATTTTTGGCTTTCAGCTCAGGTGATAGACCATCCATGCTTAGTTGCTTGGTTCCCTCAGTTCAGGGGTCAGAGGAAGCCATGTCCAATCAGGTACTTCAGCTCGATGATAACTAAATGGCAATGCAAATATTTCAGATACCCCAGAACCAATGTAATCATTTATTTGTCATCTTCCTGCTTTGGCCATCATTTTTAAGCATAGATATATCGGTATTAGGTATCAAGATATCAATTAGGTATCATTCTACTATCTTTTTTTTTTTACCACTACCCAACCAACCAGAAACTAGAGCTCACATGGGAAGTAAAAGGCATTAAACACACCAAAAATGACCTTGTTTAGTAAATTAATTCAATAAATAAAATTATTTGAAAACTGTGTCATCTGTACATACACAGGGTATGTAGCACCATTTTAAATATTCTGAAATCCCCTAGATGTCCTTCACCTCTCTCCACCAGCCATTTCAGAAGCACCTTGTCCCTATGTAGGTTTTGTGCTATTGATATTACAGACTGTGTAGCTAGTTGGGATATGCTAGGGCATTTCAGATGTCACCTGGCATGTATGTGTAGGCAGCTAGATTTTGCCAGAAAGATTCAGCTCACATAGCAAGAGATGCTGTATTTAAGCTGGTGAATTGCACCAGAATGTTCCTGGTTGAGAGAGGCCTGTGTTCCGTTGACTGTAGTAGTGCTCATTAAGGTATCTTGCTCTGTAAGGTACACAAGTACTAAATCAGCTTTTCCTTTGAGAAATTATGAGGCACAGGACATCCTCAGTTAGAACATCATCCCTAGCCTTAGGCTTGAACTCCTCCATGTTATTAAGAAGACTATTCATAAGATTTAGCATTTAGTCTTAACATACTTACCTTACGTATAAGACTTAGGTCCTTAAAATGGAGACTTGCGGTACAGATCAGCTACCTACACACAAGTACCAAATGCCATTTGAGACAATCTCAGAGACATCTTTGTAAGGCTGGCAGCTCTGACACAGGCCGTTCTGGAGCAGCAGCAGGAGGCAAGGCAAATCACCATACTGAGCTTAAAATGACACAAGGTGCTCACTGGCCGGCAACCAACTCAAGCCCCAGCTAGACCCCGTAATATCTAGTCCTCCTCAACATTCTGATGATGTTTTAGGTGGATTTTTTCTCTTTACATGAAGAAGCTGATATCATTGTAAATCAAAAAAAAAAAGTGATACAGAGCAAAAGTATGCAGGAAAAAAATAGTCTAAATAGCAGTATCGTGTTCTTAATGATGAGGTCTACTAGCCAGTGGAACTTTCCCAAGGGAACTCATGGTAGAACCATTGATCAGTTACTTAAAACGAGGCAAAACAAAACTCTAAAGAA
>NW_010579190.1:81350-156807 GCF_000705375.1 Tinamus guttatus | reverse complement strand
GTGATGACCTCTTAGGTCCAGTCCATAGACATTTTCTTTGAGTGTGTGATACCAAGTAATGAATGTACAGACTCAGTGTAAAAATTAGCTGGCTTAGGAGGATTTAAAAAGCAAACATGTGGAACACAGTTTGAAATACTCATGTTTTCCTCTCATAACAGGCCAATGTAAATATTATTTCACATGTTATCAAGTAATTCCAAAGCTAAATGTACTCACCCCAAGAATGGTCATGATCAAAATCTAACAAAGTTCTTTTGAAAGGGCTCATTTCATATAAATTAAAGGTATCCCTAAGTTATGACTCCATTTCAGCTTCTGGGGAAAGAACTACAGGCCACTTACTTAGGTTTGCTAGTCCCTAAAGCATGCTGATTGCTGGTCCAAGTCTGAAGTCAAAGCAATCCATGCACAAGGTAAGGAACAACCTATCTAAACCACAGCCAGCCTTCTTAATTGCTATTAATTAGGTTAAGCCCCTCAGAGAAAGGCAACTCTGCATTTGAACCCCTACCACTGGGAAGGAGACTGAGACCAGGTCTTCATTTCCATGAGTTTTTATAGAGGTGTCAGAAGTTTTGTGATGAAGGAACTGCCTTCTCCTAACCAACGATGAAGAAGACTAATTAGCATCCAAGCATTAAGACTTGCCATTTGGGAAAAGATGTTAGCTCTAAGATTCTGACCTTGGTTTATCCTATCGGCTAGTTTTAAATAGCTTCTACTCAATGTTCAGGGTAAGGAATTCCTTGCTGGAGGTGGTTGCACCTCCGAGGGACCACATAAGTATTTCCCTCCTCTATCTAAATACAAGCTTTATAGACACAGCCCTGCCAGAAACAGATACCCAAGAAGGAATTCTGAACCTAGACAAAATGGAGATAATAATTTCATGCTTGTGACAAAGTAATCTTAATGTCACAGATGGCCAAACAATACTGTATTGATTCGATTTCTCTTTGCTGTTTCTCCACTTTTGTCTTTCAATAAATTAGTATCCTCGTTAGATGTCAGAAAATATTCCCAGAAGAGAAAAAAAACAGCTTTTATTGTTCCTATCTACACCCTTTCTATTACTGCTACTTTGCTTTAGTAATTTTAGTTCCAAAACCTTAAGTATAAATTCTTTTCTCTGATAGATTCCATTTCTTACAGAGCTAAGGTTCTTTAATAAGTACACTCTTAAAATAGTCTCTCAGTTTTACTTCACGGAATCTATTTCTGGGGCAATGTTATTGGTAGTGAAGAATCTTTGCTACCAGTTACAATACTTTCATCAGTCCCATAAAAGGAAGAGAAGCTGCTTGAGCAGGAATCATTTATAGAGGAAACTTCTGAGTATATGCACAGCTTCACCAGGATGCTGCAAGCCCATCTCTTTCAGTCAATCCAAGATTCAGAAGCAGGAGAGGATGTGACTTCAGCACTGCCAACTCTCATAATTTGCATCCTGAGTCTTACGACAGTTTGCCGTTTCTTTTCTATTAAGCTTCAGCTCTTGGGGCATATGATAAAGCAAGAATCTCAGTTTTTCTCTTATCAAATAAATAGATTTAAGTTTCTAGACTAGATCTACAAGACAGAAAACAGGAATACAAGGCAGAAAATGAGGAGTTTTCCAATTTTATTAAATCCCATTATTTTTATTTTTTATTTTATACCATTTGAAGAACAGTGTAATTTCTGGATACCAGTAACTAGCAGTCTTGTGGTCTCATCTCACTAAAAAAAGGGAACTGTAGGTGCTTATTTGGAGGATTGCTTTACTGTATGACAAAATCCGGTGAGGCTAATTGAAATGCTGAACCAGTTGTTAAATGTATATTATCTAAAGGCCACCTGCCTTGCAGATCAAGGCAACAAATCCCTACAGAACTATTGAAGGTGCTGATTTTTGCACTTCCTTTACTTCAGTATGGTTTTATTTAACACATACACCTGCGTAATTGAAATCAATCCAACCATAAGTGATACTCAGCCACAAAAAAAATACAGAAAACAAAACAGAAAAAAAAGATAGAGTTAACAAGACCGGCATTAGACCAGTAAAAATAGCTGATGAACCTTGCCAGCTGTTGGAAAACTGTCTGTGGGATCAGTTCCTTTGTTCGTCTCTAATAATAGTTTTGGTTTATGTTTTTTTTTTCCCCCCTTCTTTTCTTTTACTTTTACTGTTTTCATTTCGCTTTGATGTTGAAAACAGCCACAGCTGCAATACAAAAATTATTGTTCCCACTTTCATACACAAGTTCATGCACTCAGAGGCAACTTCATGCATATATATTACATGTGCAAATCCACATTCATGCATTTAAATATATGCATGCACCGATACTTAGACATTATACATCGTTTGCAAATGTATCCTGATCAATGTCAAAGCTGTACAAATAAATAAGGTAAGGTCTGTTAACAAATAAAGAAAAATTGTTGACCAGAAGATCCTATCTATTACAAACTTTTAATGACACATAAAAAAATGTTCGAATGTATGAAACTCTACAAGATCCCTCCAAGAGTTTCAGTTCCCTTTACAGATATTATTGATTTTTTTTTATTTGCTGCATATACTCTGGGTCATCTAGACAACCTGTTAAATATGAACTAACATTCACAAGAATGACCCCAGCTCAGATCAGCAACCATGTAAAGATGATAGAAAACAACCTTCCCAGATGCACAGTACCAAGTAACAGAACCACTCCCACACAGCTTTATTAATATAATTCTTCATATGCAGAGGACATGAGATAGACCCTCCAGAGTGCTCTGAAGTCTAATGTTCTGAGCATATTGAGGACATGAGGTTATGGAGTAAGTTCTCAGAGCCAGAACACTCGAACAGGTTGTTCCTCTTTTAAGTCAGTTCTCATGGATCTCCTGCAATGTTGGTGGATATAATTATTTCTTTTTTTGATGGGAGGAAAGAGAAGAACTGGGAAATGTAAATGGCTTATTCAAGGTGACACAGGAAGTCTGTGAAGAGCTGCAAATTGAACCCAGGTCTTCCAACTCCCAGTTCAGTCTTTACATCAATCACAAAATCTTCCTTCCTCCACGCTGAACATTTAAAAACAAAATCATTTATAACCTGACAAACAGTTTCTTTCTTTATGCATCAAATAAACGTTTATCCCTCTTAAAATGAATCAATTTACTGCATAGTCCTAATTACCACAATATTTCTTAGAATACTGAAATGATAACAGTCCTAACTTCTGATACATACCTTAGAAATATTTACATTGTAATATATTTACACAAAAAAAATGGGAGGAGGAGGTCGAGTTTTTTTAGTTGTGTTCCTTATTATTATTATTATTAATAATAATAATTATACAGTACTAAAATTTTAGTTCAGGATCTTGTGGCATTTTGTATTACCAAAGCAATATAAAAAACTACAGTTCCTAATTTCCAGAGTTTACATTTGAAGGGATGACTTTATAGTCTGCTACAGCAATGATGTCAAGTATTTTTGGTAAATTAAATCTACTTTCTGCTTTTTTTTCTTTTTTTTTTTCTTTGTGAATAGACAATAATAACCACTTCTCTAGCAGTTCAGTTACAAGATGATTTTGTCTTTATAACTTGAAACAGAGTCACTGGTACAATTTGCAAGAGAAAAGACCACAGGATTGCACTCCAAATATAGGACTAAATTTCTAAATGAATATTGCTTTTCACAAAATTTCAACAGTGCTGAAATGTATAGATATGCTACATACATATATACAAGCACATAAAAAGTCAAGAAAAAAGGGCTAGTAACAGTGTGGAAATGCATATGCATATACATGCACACACAAATTTTTATACATATATATGTATATGTTGAAAACTCTTGTACCTCTTGTATCTTGGAAATTGCCTAAGAATTGTTTCAGGTTCTAGAAATTATCACCATTAATTCACCTCTCCAGAAAGATAAAAAGAAGTTGTATCTGAATAAAGAAATTGAGTTCATGAAGATGACACAAACACAGCAAGAAGTAACATCTTATTTGAAATGCTTAACCATTTCTGTATTTCTCTTCTAAATTACTCTTAGTACTTTTTACAGTGCCAGCAGCTAGAGTGAACTCTTTTCCTTTCATCCTGTCAGCTTCCTTTGGACATTTCCCATCCCTGCTAAAAACATTCTGTAATGTTCAGTGATGTTGTAGATCTGCAACAGGATACAGCTGGTATTGGCAGCTGTCAGGCAGAGGACAGCAGCAAGTTGGGCCTCTGATCCCACCATAGATATTCCTATGACCTAACACATTCTGCAGCTTCGGGTTAATTATTATGTGGCGAACTCTTCCCAAAAACAGTAGCCTGGCTATCAGGGAAGGCATACCCCTGCTGTGAAACAATACTGACCTCTGACAGGTGGCGTGGATCATGTGAAAAGAGGAGAAAAATAGGATCTAGTTCTCACCAGGGCTGGCTGCTGCAATTTAGATGGTTGATAATACAGTTTATCAGTGCACTCTGTAGTCACGGCATTCATAACTTCTTGTACACCAGAAAGCAAACATGATTTTTGAGATGGAAGCTAGAGTATTTCAGCTACAGCAAAAGCCACCAGCACAGCAAGAGCAGCTTGCCCTCACTGTTTATCACATGCCACTCTTCCTGCCCCAGGGAAGAGGAGCTAATGAGGGAAAGCTGGCTTCTTTCCCGCTCCACTGAGGAATGAAAGTTGTTCTTACAGGAGAGAGGAGAGAGCAGAAAGACCCACAGCTTCTTAGAGAGCAACTTCCTCTAGATTTCTGTCTCTTTTGTCCCTCCATCCTGCTCCAACAGAAGAAAGAACGAAGGAGTCCTAATTATTAGGAATTGGCTGGATGGCAGAGCTCAGAGGGTGGTGATCAGCGGTGCAGAGTCTATTTGGAGGCCTGTAGCTAGAGGTGTCCCCTGGGGTCAGTCCTCGGTCCAGTCCTGTTCAATTTATTCATCAATGACCTGGATGAAGGCACAGAGTGCTCCCTCAGCAAGTTTGCTGATGATACCAAACTGCTGATACCCCAGAGGGCTGCGCTGCCGTCCAGAGGGACCTGGACAGACTGGACAACTGGGCGATGAAAAACCTCATGCAATTCAACAAGGCCAAGTGCAAGGTCCTGCACCTGGGGAGGAATAACCCCAGACACCAGTACAGGCTGGGGACCGACCTTCTGGAGAGCAGCTCTGCAGAGAGGAACCTGGGTGTCATGGTGGACGACAAGTTGACCATGAGGCAGCAGTGTGCCCTTGTGGCCAAGAAGGCCAATGGGATCCTGGGGGAGCTGCTGGAGAGAGTCCAGCGCAGGCTACAAGGATGATCAAGGGCCTGGAACATCTGCCCTGTGAGGAGAGGCTGAGGGAGCTGGGCCTGTTCAGCCTGGAGAAAAGAAGGCTGAGAGGGGACCTGATATAAGTACCTCAAGGGAGGGAGTGAGGAGGATGGTGCTGGTCTTCATGGATCCTTAATGCTCTTCTGTGCTATCTAAACATCATTCACTGAAGTCTTCCTGCATTGGTCATTTCTCTCACACTGCACAGACATGAAAATGGTACTAATTTACAACCTAGGATGAAATCAGGCAAGTCTTGTATGGAACCTTTTTAGTGAGGCAAGAAGCATCTTCCTTGTTTTCCTTCTGTTTTTTTATGCAGCTAGTTCTCTTATGACTACTTCTATCTAATTAGAAGATTTGATTTCTTTTGCTGGAATAGAATTAAGCAAATGGTTGGATAATGTCATAGTTAAGGTATCATGTTCTCCTTCCTTTCAACTGTAGCCTGAATACTAGACCTTTTCACATTGCTTTTCTTTGACCTAGCTTCTCTATAACCCTTGCCGATTTGCCTTTGGTCCTTTTGCTCCCTTATCTGGATCTGGATAAGTAAGACACCAGAATTGGGTATTAGAATATGCCCATATCTAGGTTGTGGTCAGTATCTACTATGTGGTCTTATCGAGATCTACCTTCTGACTTTTTCCTCAAATGTGGTAATGAAGTACTTCTCTGAAGCAATGAGAAGAGTTTTGGCATTGTAACTTTCACTAAAGACACACTTTAAACAGGTGAGTTAAAAAGCAGCAGAGTTAAAAAATAGATAAATACTAACGAGCCAGAAGAAGCTGGGTGATGATTTGGCCTGAGCCATTGGCTAATATCACAAAGTGACCTTTCACTAGTTGTTTGACCTCTTTGTGCCTTAGCAAGTTCAGCTGGAAATAAAAGCAAGACTTCACTGGAAACCAGACATTGAGTGTAAACTGTGGTTTCCTAGATAAATAAATTACAAAAGAAAGTTTTATAGGAGTCACACGGCCAGTGTCTAGCACTTTGAACAGACAATGGGTAACGAAAACCGTATGTGGGAATGCTGTGTGGTAACACTGCTGTACTACAGATTCCCAAACACAATTTACAAATGATCTAAACAGCTCTTTTTTGAGCCTTTGAAATAACAGTGAGCCAAGGTAAGATCCCCTTGTCCCATTATCTTATCACTCCAGTCCACCAGTTGGACTAAGATCTTTCACAGTATTAAGTAATACTTGATGGCCAGAACAGGACAAAATCTACCCCTTCATACCATAAACAAACATGAATCTAAATGGTGCTAATTTTGCCTGTATAATACTAGTTCACACTGATAAGCGTTTACTCAAATGAAATTGAGCTCAGTGCAATTTTCTGCAGACTGTGTGATTTGGAGGAAGCTGGAGGATGTTCCTGGACATTTCTATCACTGGACAGAGACTGAGATTTTGAATTTTTTTTTTCCAAATTTGGTCATGTAAGTAACCACTTAAATTTGGGTGAATGGAAAGCACAGCCCAAGGGCTCAGGGAAACTGTAACAGGAAGGCTGATTCCTCAAGGTCTCAGTTGAGAAACTTAAGGTTCCAAAATACAGCCAATTTTTTTTTGAACTTTTGCATCATCAGTCTCTCTAAAAGTCTATAATCTCCAATGAGGTCTGGTTTAGCACTCAGTCTCAGGTCATTTGCTACCAATTTTGATATGGTTAGTCATGTTTTATTACTGCCCACACTGTATATGAAGACGAGTGCTTCAAAATGTGTGTTTTTCAAACTCAAAAAAGCCTATGGAATTCAGGAGATTAATGTTGCATGGAGGAAACATGTGCCGCACTCAGACTATCTTGATTTCATTCCTGGTAGGACACTAACATCCTGTGACATCTCATAAAATTGGCTGCCAAAATTAAGACCAATAGTAATCTAGTGGGTTAGCATGATTTACTAGCTGAGCATTCTGATTCTACCTGGGTGTCTTGAACCTTTGCTCTTCAGGCCCTTACACTCGTCCTATGCTACAAATTTTCAGGATATTGGACTCCACTCTGGCCCCCTCAATTCACATTTGGTTGATTGATGTGCAACACCACATGAAGACCATGCATCATATCAGGTAGTATACAACCCATATGCCTGCCATGCCCAGTCCCGTCTCACATTCACTGTGAAGACACTTCAGCCAGAATGGTGGCATGTGTTGATAGCTCACCTGACCTCCCACCACACCAAAATCCCTTTTACCTCCTATAGCTCACATCAAATCATAACAACCCTTTAATTCATCTTTTTCACACCAGGACTTTTCAGTGAGATTCCTTAGCAGAAAGAATGTGACTGTCAGCTGCGGCAAGCCACTTTCTTGCTGGGAATCTTGCTGTTTGGCAACCAGCATTTAAACGCCTCAGAAACACACTGAATTGTTTCCACTCTGGTCAAAGCTAGCGAGCATTGCCAGCAGACACAGATGGGATTGTCAAGAAAATCTGAAGCGCTGATATGGCCACGTGCAGACTATGACTCACAGTAGAAGACTACCCTCTAGATCAGCAGAGTTGAGGCTGACAATTCTGCCACCAAGAATGCTGTGACTTGGCTTGTGCAAATGCTAGGAATATTTATATGACCTACATGTTTAAGAATCACACAAAAGACCTCTAAGACATTATTCTTAGAGTGCAGTCTACATGTCACTAATTCTAAGGAATTTTAGCTGTTGAATCAGCTAATACAAGGGCAACACATGGAAAAAAATCATTTCTACTTCTGGATTAAAGCATATTCTTACATTAGGCACCCCATATAAAGGACTTAGAGGGAAATACCTTTCTGTGGCTCGAATAGGCAGTGCTCCACCAGCTACTGGGATAAGACTTGAAAAAATTGAGCTCAAATTTATCAGACCCTGGCTAGGTACAATTATTGCAGCAGAGGTAGTACTGCCTAATGTGTGTTTCTGTAACCCTACCTGGCCTTCTTTTACATTCGCCTCCATTCATCTGCTGCCTGAGAAGCAGAAAACACAGGCAGGTCTGGCTGTAAGTGGTCTTAGCCTAGCCCTGGTTGCACATGTGGAGGAAGAAAAAGAGGTTTCTTAATATACACAGAGTTCTTCCCCTAATTGCTTTCACCAGGGATGATCAGAATGCAGGGCTCCAAGTGTGTGTGAGTGAGTTGCATTCCAGATTGCTGGCTATCTATTGTTTTTCCCCTTGCTGTGTGAAAAGAGCAATTCTGTATATAAAAAGCCTGTTGGGAGAAACATGTTTTTCTTCCCCAACAGTGAGCAGATGGCCCACAGATTTTGTGCATCATTTGTAAATTATTTCAAAGTCTATTTATCTATTCCAAAGAGATTACTGGAATCTACATCTGCACTTTCATGTAATTGTTTCCATGTCACATGAATGAGGCATAAGGGGGTTACAAAGAAAAGATGATCACCTATAACATAACTGGCTGACAGCTGCAAGAATTTGGGGAACCTATCAACTAAGCTCTGCTTTTATGCACCTCTTTCCTTATTCCTATTTACTGTTTTTTTTTTTTTTCAGGAGGGAGCTAGAAATCAATATAAGTGAAAAATTCTTAAGATAATAAATCACTGACAGAATATGGGGCAGCAGGGGTCTGGTAATGATCAAGAGATCATCTATTCCAACCCCTCCCCTCAAGGTGAGATCAATTCATAGAACTGTATTCTATGAAAATTAGAAAGGAACAGAAGGAAACTGTTAGGTACCCTGAGAGATTTCACTGCAGATCCATATCAAGACTTTTCTGGGATGCCAAAATACAATTTTTTTTTTCTGAATTATCATGACCAGGATAATTTGATTCTGTCCTACACACAAACTAGACTACTTGTCAATGGGTGGAGAAGGAAATTTTTTAAAGCAGCTTGTCCATTTTGGAATGAGATAACAAGAGATAAGATCTCTCAGAGGTGCTGAAAAAAGATAGGCCAAGGGTAGGTAGCTAAATAAATGGTGGCAGAATAATACAGGGCATCTGTGGGGTTACAGAAAGTTTCTGAGGTAGCCTTGAAAAAGCCAATGCCACAAGGCTGTTTTGAAGAAAGTATAGGACCAAACTGTGACTTTGGGCTTATGAAGAATAGATACAAATGGGCTCGACTTAACAGGTCTTCTAAGGAAAGACTTGAATTCAGGTCAAGAGAGCTCATTTAGTGAATTCCCCATTTAAATTAATTTTTTAGCCACATTGAAATGCAGACGTGCTCAATCTGTTTACTGAAGATGGAAAAGTGACCAGATCATTCAGTACAGGAGCTCACAGTTGAAAAAGATACCTTGTGGAGGGGGCAGAAGGGAAGCACTCGGAGTCTTGTTGATGAAGTCATGCTGCAATTCAATGTGAAGATGGAGACAGATTAATTCAAGTCAAATAAATTAAAACATTGTGACTTATTTCTGCACCTTGGAAGATAGATAAGTCAAAGTGTTTGTTCAGTTAAACCATAACACCTTGGGAAAAACATTTCATCAGCTTTGCAAAATGTTGAAAACCTTAATAATATTCTACCTGGTGATTTAGTTTCAAGTATTAGTTTTAGATCAAGCTGTAATGATTTACAAGTTAAATAAATAAATAAATACATAGATAGATAGATGATGTAAACTCTCTGAAGCGCAGATAGGGGTAAGGAATTTAAATAAAGAAGAGATACCATGAATGAGGACATGGACCTAGCTAGCCATACCTTCCCATAAAGATACTTAGGAAATCCATCATTATACAATATTCATTTTAGTTCTGTATGATCTTGTATTATCCCAAATCTGCTGTCATCCAGTGCTCACAGGAATTCCTGCCTTCAGAACACAGATATAGTTAAGAATAGATATTATAGACTGGTTGTTAAGGGATAAATAAGGACATTGGGGAATTTTGTAGAGGATTTCGCTTGAATGGGAGGAAGGATGCTGTGGTCTCAATATAATCCAAGATACTGGGAGGAAAGAGAGACAATACAGAATACAAATGGCTCCTTTGATTAGTAAATCAAAACATCAGTGAGTTGAATCTGTGCTAACAAACCCTGGGATCTTCTTGGGTTTTCCTGGGCTCTTAGTGCTATGAATGCACATGGAAAGAGCATGGAGGGTTGCAGAGGAGTGGAACAGGGTGCACTTTCCATCCTGCTAGCAAAAAAACAGAGATAGTGAGTTGCATAGAGTGAGATCTTCTGTACTTTCAGTCTTCTTAAAGTTTAGGAAATGACACAAATGATCATGAATATTTTGGGCAACTTGCCCCTTTATCTTTCCCATAAGAGGGTGCAACCTCAACAGATCTCCACACAGACAATGATTCACCTTCACCTCTCAGTGCTATCAACTGTCATGTTACTCCTCTTAGTCTAACTTAATTCTCTGCACTCAGAGGACAAGGCAGTGAACCTTGGTATGCGTGTCAGCCAATGTACTTTTCTGTCCTTAACTCTTTGAAACTGTACAGTATAAAGGTAAGCTCATATTTTTAAGAACATTTTAGATTCATTTCAGGTAGGCATGCTTAATTTGGGATTTTCTTGAGTGTGTTCTTCAAATTACATTTCTACACACATTAAATTCTCTTGTTCTGTGTTTAAGAAAACAAATAACATGGGTCATGGCTAAAATGAAAAATAAAATACAAAAGAGCTGGGGAGTCTTATCTTGCCAAGATAAGGCATGTATCTTTCCAAGATAAGGAAATGTATTATTTACAGACTTATTCATCCACTTTTACACCTGCAGGTGTCTTTATTATTATAAGAATCATACAGTAATTGTAATTATTCATAGTGATAAATATTTAGTGGGTATTTTACAGACTCTGATTTGATGGGGAGGGAGTATCTTTTCCTCTTAGGTATGTGTCCTGCTTCGCACCGAGGTCCAGATCCCTGACCAAAATTGTTAAATTTTACTGTCGTACTGATGAAACTTTCTGGTCTGTCACCAACTCAGAGGCCGCATATCCTGGAATTGTACAAATTGAATTTGTTTAGATTGTTCTGCTGAAGAAATATTCAGACATTTTAAGCATTCAGACCTCTAAAGCCACTGATCCAATCTACTTAAAACTTGACATAAACTTGAGCATCCAGTGGAACAGGTGTAAGCCAGGCTTAAAGTACAAATTTTATTGTTGTAGCCATTGTGAAGAGCATACTGCTTCATATTTATAACTAAACTTTGCAAAATATTTGCTTGCAGTCTGGGCCAGGGCCAAACATTATAGTTTAATAAGACTTAATTTGTTAGAAATAGAAAGGAAGGTAGACTCTGTATCTAAACCAGAATAGAGAAACTAAGAATAGACCACAGGAAAAGCTGTGTATGCAAAAAACCCTAGACTACCAACTTATTATTAACACAGACTTTAAAGTACTGCAGGAAATTCTCTTGAAGTTTCTGGGTGAACGTTTGGATGATGGAGTATGTTTTTTACTGTCCAGCTTCAGTGATTTTTCAGTGATTTTTCCTCATATTTCTGTTTTTGAAGAAAGTCCTTACATTCATAACCACTGACTTCTTTGGTACAATACCCTGCAGTCAGCAACCCATGTTCATTTGTCTATGAGCTCCTGCAAATGAGACATCCCCAAATACTGCTCTCTCCCCAAAGCATGAAGTCACAGTTCCACAATTTTTCCTTTATTATTGTAATATTATGAAACAGAGCTAGTGAATATTATGAAACAGAACTAGTTCGTAAAGAAACTGTTCCAGGCAGGAGTGGGAGGCAAAGGTGGAGGCTGAGGGATCTGGCAGCAGCCTTTATCTTGGAGTTAAAATGACGCACCTCCACCTAGTGGCTAAATGTTCTTCAAGGAAATGTTCATATGAAGTTAGATCCTCTTGTAAACTCAATTCAATGAGAAGAGTATAGGGGTTGGACAGAGTCTTCTTTAAATGCTGTGCATTTTGTACATCCTCATATCAATATTTTTAACTCATTAGCACTGTAGAAATGTCTAGAATTCAGCAACATTATTTAGCCTTTAATTCAAGAAAAGCTTCAAGAAGAATAGAAGAAAAAAAGATAAGAAATTTTTTCCTCCTTTTTTTGTTTTTCAGGCAACTCCAAATTGCACTTTTTAAGCACGTATTGTAGCTGCACTGTGTTCTTTGGATATTTTACATCACAATTTCCTTCACTATAAAATCTATTTTGTTCCTACATTCTTCTAGCGTTTTCTGATGAGTCCTGCACGAGAATCATTGAGGTGTTATGACACCCCATGTGATGACCCATAGCACCAATAATAGCCAAATCCTATCCTCAGCTAGGTTATTCTGATTTGATATTTGCACATTGGTCAGGTAAAACACTTTTTGATCAGCATCTGTCTACAAGCCAGTGGATTGATTCTTCCCTTTGCAGAGAGTTTTACGTTCTGAAATTTCAAGGCAGGACCACATCCTGTGTAAATTCTACTCACTGTGATTTAAAAATTCTGTTCACTTTTGTCTTTGGATGCACATGAAAGGGAAATAATCTTTATTAAATTCCTGTGGTTAGAACCCCTAAAGAACAAATTTTTTTCCTACCTATTTAGGTCCAGATCTTATACCTAAAACTTTTTAAGCCAGCTTGTTTAAACCAACTGTTTAAACAAACTGTTTTAAACAAACTCTTAACAATATATTGTTTGGTACTCGTATTTATCAGAATTAATGAATATCATTTTTCAACTCTCCAATTATTTCATTCCTAGTTGATAAATTGTCTAGAATGAAAACTATCAAATGTTGAAGGAATAGTTAGCTCCCTTTCCTTCAGTAGCAGAAATACTGAGACCTAATCTGATTACAAAATCGCTGCCTTCTTTATGCAAATTCGGGAGCATTTTTTATGTTGTGCAGCATATTCTTTTGCATTTCCCCAAACCATTTGAATGCATACAGCTTTGAGAAAACTTGGTGCTTCTTCTTTCCCATGTAATACTTATATTCTAATGAAGATTACTCTTACTCTTTTACTGGAGATGCTAACATAGCTGAGTAAATTCCTAACTCCTTAGGGTAAGTGTATACTGTGAAATTTGTCTATAAATTACCAGAATGCTGATATGGAGGAAATCATAAGAATGAGGGGAGTAGCACTGTTCATGGGAATGCTGGTCAACCACCTAAAGAGCACATCTATAGCCATTGATTAAAATCAAATATACGTGCACATCACATGCTCATTGCCCTTACAAAATGCAGCTTTGCATTTTGTAAAAAAAAAAAAAAAAGAAAGAAAAAAACAGCCTCTTCAAGAAAAAAAGACCCTACATTAAATTGTTGCTCTTGCTTCTGTGCTTGAATTCATCACTTCCATAATATGTATCAATGAATCTTCAAAACTAACACCCTCACCATTTCAGCAAGTAGGAAAAAAACATCCATCTACTAGAAAAGAATAATAGCTTGTCCTTTTTCATGTCTTAACACATGCTGGTGCACATTTACCCGTGCAAGCCATGCTATTGAGGTCTGAGTGACATAACAGTGTAATGCAATCTCCACTCAGATGAACTAAGCAGAGCCAGAACGAAAATCCATATAGATAATGGCCATGAATGCTAGTCTTTAAAGATCTTTCAAAAAAAATATGTATCTAGATTACTTCATCTAATCGTTTTCTGCAAAGTGCACACGCTTTTGCTTTTCTTGTATGTTCCCAAAGACATTTTCAAGCATTTTCTCTGTGTTTCTGGACTCGTAGCTACTGCAGCCGCATGACCATTAGTAATGGGTAATTTGACTTCTTGGATTCACTGCTGAGATAAAAATAGAACATATGTGGCCAATACATAATGAAGCAGATACTTCACCAAATTAGTGTTATTTTAGAGGGTCGGGAATACTTGCTGCAGTGTAACTCATGTGGGGAAGGATGAAATCAAGCAACAAAACTTAAAACTTTATTTGCATCCCAAGTTTTGTTGGGGGAGTCTCTGTATTTTTTTGGCACAATTAGTATTTGGTAAAGGGTAGCCCATTATAAACATAAGCACTAAGTGACACTATTGCTCAGGCCAGGAACAAAGCAATCAATTACTAGCAAACAGCAGCAACAACAGCTGGTAGGGAACATTGTATAAGAGTAGTACTGAATAAGCCTAGGGTAAATGAAATGTGTCTTTGATAGAAATCGTATGTCAGACCTTCACTGATGAAGCTGCAGTATTTCCCATGGTTCATACTAATGAGAAACAGTCCTCATGTCTTCCGGGAAAAGTTACTCCTTTTCAGCAAAATATTTTTGTTTAAATTTTGTTATTTTTATGGATGTTTTCTGGAAGAGAAAAAAATCACTGTTAATTATCATCAACAGGTTGCTATTTATAGCTCAGATCATTTCTTCATCATGCAGAAAGTATGTTCATTTAACTAGCCTTCAAGTCACAGTTTAACAAAACATACCACCAAAAAAAATGGTGTTCAAGTTCAGGTACCTAAAATTATGTGTATATGACCTGCTTTAGTACCCCCTAAAATAAATGTGCTTTACTTTACCTACCTATTATGCTGCTTTTATTTTGGTGACTAAATGCGGATTTGGGGGTCTGAGGTACACATTTTGAGAAATTTGACTTGAGCTCACAGTTCAGCCATAAATGCCATTTTGACAAACTGCCTTAGTTCATGACAAGTTCAAGCAAACTGTGATTGATCTTTCTCAGTTTAATCAGCAGATAATATAAATAACATGGGCTACAAATTAGGGAACATATAGGAATCAGTGTTTGCGGGTTCTTGGTATAGCCACTCCTGATAGAAAGAGGATATAAGCAGAATAAATGATGCTTCAAATAAAACCATACAGCTCTATCTATACAGTTATCTTCAAGGGACAGCCCTGAATCTCGGTTAGTTTCCCAAAGCACCAGAATCATGACACACAACAAAAATTATATTGAAAGATGCCTAGATAATCCTGTGGTTCAAACGACAAAGGTTGTCACCTCTTGACTACCAGCTCTGAGCTGGGCTATGTCAGGCAAAGAGACCGAAAGTCCTGAAAATCCTCCAAATTTAGTAGACATTTATCATCAACTAAAGCATCAAAAGTTCCACAGGAACTTAAGGAAAAAATTCTTGACAGTGAGGGTGACAGAGCACTGGAACAGGCTGCCCAGAGAGGTTGTGGAGTCTCCTTCTCCGGAGATCTTCAAAACCCTCTTGGACACAGTCCTGTGCCACGTGCTCTAGGTGACCCTGTGTGTGCAGGGGGGTTGGACTAGATGCCCTCTAGAGGTCCCTTCCAACCCTAAGCATTCTATGATTCTATGATCCTATATGAAACCAGTGGGGATTCAGCTAAAAACAGAATTCAGGTCCCAGAGCAGGTCTGTGTATTTGTCGTTGAGAGAATGGTCACTTTAAGCAGAACAAGTTGCTACTCTCTACTTTTGGTTGAGTACTGTTGCCCTTCTAAAATGGTGACTAAAATATGTAATTTCCAAAATTACAGCATCAGCTCATTGATCATTAGTGATACTTCCAAAGACCAAGAGCTACAACTGAATAAAAGACATCTTTAAAAAAATCAGACTTTGAGTTATATTTGCTGATAAACACAATGCATGGTATTACTACCAAGTAGAATCAAGACTAATTGGGCACTTTTAAAGTGAATCTATGTAATTTGTATGTTTGCAATTCATTTTAAGTCTCTTTTGAGTCACAGTTTTGTGAAGCTTCCAGAGTAGTTGCAATCAGTTTAATTGATCTTCCTGTCACATTAATGTGGACAACAGAATAAATAAAAGCTACTTTTATATAGAGAGTTTCTCAGATGGGTAAAAGGATATGATGACTGCTTCAGAAGAGAAAAAGGAGGCTTCTAGCTCCTATGGCCAGCACTTCTCATGAGCACTAACCTCATGCAATTTTAAGTGTTTTTTTAAAGAGAAGATGGGAAAAAAAACCCTGTCTCCTACTATGAAAATATCTGAGTAAAGGCCACTAACTCCTTGTCATTTGCTGAGTATCCCATGGATCTAAAGCAACCAGGTGAAATGTGCAAAACATTTCCCCAAACTGTTGGGCTTGCACCTTAAGAGATTTGTCATTGCTCTACTAATAAAAAAAGTGGGATATTCATAAATCCATAGCAATGAGCTAACATTTCAGCCCCACAGATACAATTCCCTGACATCTAGATGTATGAGTTGTAGCAAGTGTTGCATCCCCAGAAGTGTTATAAAGCTCAAATCCCACTGTACTCTTTTTCATATTGTAAATCCGTGAGCCTGGTGTAAGTGTCTCCTGTTATAGGAGAGAGAGCGGGATTCCGAATGGCAGCCAGCAGGAGGCTTGGAGACTTCTGCACCTTTAATGACTTGCAAATCAAAAGCACGAAAACCAAGCTGCACTTCTCAAACTGTTTTCCCGTTCAGCCTCAAAAGTCTGCATCATTTTCTCCTATACCATTCCTGTTATTCTCAATACTAGATGTCAGTCTTTTCGGGGCATTTTTTAAAGTGGAGAGAAGGGGGTAGGGTGGGAGAAGGGATCTGTCCAATGATCTCAAAGCATATGTTTTTGATTCTAATAAGATTATGGATACCAAAGGAATAAAAATGGAAATCACTACTGCCAAGATATGAAAGAAAGTTTGCATAGTAAAATAATTTAAACCCTAACATTTGGACCCAATAAGGCTAACAGAACGTTTATTCCATATTTTTGGAAAGTATGCTTTTTCTGCACATTAAGTGGTACCAATAAAAAATAATGATTCTCACTCAGTTTATTTCTATAAATTATATTGTTTTATAGTTTTCCAGGGCACGGTTATGTGTCAGATTCTATGGCAAACACCTGGGTGTAAAATGCAATAAGCTAGTTACTTCCAGTGGAGGTTGGGGAAGGAGAGCAATAACCTTGTCTTCTCTCCAAAATGTACCTATTTCCAAGAAAATTTGATTGCAGCTCATCTAAAAACAGCCAAATTCTTTTTCACACTTTAGGAATTATCATTTGCATCTCTTTTTGACTAGGTAGTGATATAAACTGAATCCTTAAGGAACTTGCAATCAGACATACTAACAGCTTCAGACATGAGTTTGAGTTTGATGTCTGCTGAATGTCCAAAGGGTGACTACTCTTGCCATGGTTTTGCCCTTTAATTTAGTACAGGTCAGTGTAGATAGAATAAAATAGAATCTATTTATGTAGGAATTTTAAAAATTATGAATGTCACAAACTTTCATAACTTTCAAAAGATACGATGCTACAAAGACTAGGGTTCATATATTATGGATAGACTGCATTTGGAAATGCCCTTACAACAATTTGGCCCCTTTTATGTATGCACTATAATTACAGCTGGTTGGAAATGTTCATCAAAATGGTTTTTTTTAGTTTGTTTTCTTTTTCTGTGAAAAACTGTCCTGTGGGAAAATATTGGGGGGGGGTTAAATTTATTTTCCAGAAACGCTTCAAATTTCCATAGGGAAAATGTAAGCAAAATGCATCGTTTTGGGTCAAGTCAGCTGGATTCTAAATATTTCAACTTGTCAAGCTGAATAAAAACATTTCATTTTAGGTCAACTTGGTATTAATGTGAATCTGCCAGCACTGCATCACCGGCAGCTTAGACCAGGTCCTCTGCTGCAGGATGTGCACAGTGCACTTGCCCCTCTCTCTGTCTTCCCTGTCCTCCTGTAAGCAGGACCACAAAGTACCCACCCCGAAAGCACCTAGTTTCAGTACAGCAGCTTTAGAGTTATGTGGTATGTTAATCAAACTAAAACAAAATGTAGGGTTCATTTCATCATACCCTTACTATCTAAAAATAAGATTAATCAAGGTCACTAAAATCCTTTAATTAAGAGGATCCCTCCAGAATCTTTCCAGAAGACAGTTTATCCCCCTCAAACAAAGATAGATGATTAAAATAAGTGTCACAGAAGGGGACATGCGAGCTATCCTTCTCCACTTGTTAATGAGAGTATGTACTGGACACTAACCCAGCCGAAGGTAGATGCCTGCCCCTGCCCTTTGGGGATCCCTCTTAATCATCTTTCTCTTCAGATAACCATCCTCTCACAGGATTATCAGTCCTTGACTTTGAACAGAGCCTAGATAATTTCACTGCAGGTTCACACTAGCAAAGAAGAAAGTCTGCCTAGGCCCAGGACAGTGCGACTTAAGCTGAATCCATCACATACTTTAGCAAAAGTGTAACCCCTTATGTATAAAGCAAGATGCATAGTTCTAGAAAAACTGAAATAATTTAGGTATGCAATGAGAGCTTATACTTGCCAAAAAAAGTAATCTCTTTTCTATTGCAAGTTAGCAATTGCTTAATTAGATGCAAATGCATATCATAACACATACATTTAGAGAGATAGTAAGTGTTGAACTCTGTTTGCTACAGAAGTATCCAAAAAAATGACCATGAGCAACATACTAATGTGCATCCCTGTCCATCCTCCACACAGTGGATCCCTTTCCACTGCGGAACCTACAGTCTGACTAGACAGGACAGAAAGATGGTAAGAAAGAAGTCAATATAATAATACAAGTTCAAGATGGTGCTCAGTGCCGTGACAGAGCCGTGTTTCAATAGACAGATGGTGTGGGAGGTGCTACCTGTGAAGAAGGAAGGCTAGAGAGAGAGGAAAGACACTGAAGAGAGAAGGAGAAGGAATATATGAGGAACAAATGGGGAGTGAAGAGGAAGTGGAAGGTGTATATGGCCAATTACACCAGAGAGTGAGTCCAAAGTGTATGGCTCAATAACTTTTGCATTTCTTGAATTTACAGTACTCACTTTTGCAACCTTATAAAATGTTCATAATATTGTTTTAGAATACAGAATATAAACCATATGTGCCTGTGTCAAACTGCATATAATATACATGTCCTGGGTATTGTGTTTTGCAAATTTAGCAACAGTCTCACACACACGGCTCTCATTAGCATATGTGCAACCACAGTGAAGTTAATAGGATTAGAGCTTGTCAGGAATTTTTCAATTAAACCTTTTTTCATTGGAAAATATCACTTCATTGAAATCTAAACTGTTCATGAGAATATAGCAGTTCTGGTGCAATTTGCTTTGGGAAAGGTTTCTCAGGTCCTGGAATTTCTGATTGAAACTGGAAAAAGAACACCCGGAGCAATGCTGCAGTCAGAGTAATGTCCTGGCTGGACACAGGAGGTGACTGCCTGCCACATGGTTCACACACTGCTGAAGTCCTGACTCAGCCACTCCTTATCCAGGGATGAGTTTTTTCTTTTCAGTTTGAAGTAGATTCAATCAAGTCCTGAGTGACCATAAACCTTTATGCAAAGGGGTAGTCTCTCTCTTGAATAGGTTTCACATATAGAAAAAGCCCATTGTTTTGTCCTGGTGGGAAATAAAAAAAAAAAAAAACATTTTTGAGTGCTAAGAAAGCTTGGAGAAATGACGAAAAAAAATCCCACTATTCTGTGCAGACCTATGTGTAAAACTCTCAGAAAACTTCACACCAGCATCTTTGCTTTAACAAACTTTACTCTCATGATTCAAGAAACATGTGTTATACTAAGCCAAAGGACTCAAACAAATACATAAAAAGAAAATAACAAATGAAAAATTCTGATGCTACTGTCTGTCATCTATATCCTTCAGAAATTTAAATATATATTTTTTAATTTTCCCACTACTGCACAGAACAGAACTGTGCCATATCTGCCTAAGCTTGTACATGCACTTTGGCTGTCAAGTGTCTGTTTGCAGATAAGAATATATGGCAATAAGCCTGTGAACTGTCCCCTCATCTTTTGGTTTTAATTTAGATTTTGGGCTTTCTTCCTGCCCCCTCAAAAGCATTTCCTTTAAAAGAAAGGTAAAATAGTTTGTAATCAACAAGGTTAAGGTTCGCTGAAATAAATTCTAAATTTTCTGCCATGAACTGAAGGCTCTGTCAGAGTGCGGTATCTCTTTAAAGAACAGCAGATATGCTGGAAAGGCACCAAAGAAACCTCTATCCTTCTGAACAGCATCTTTAAAACAGCAGCACTAGAACAGAAGAGGAGCTCAGGGGAATGCGCAGAGCCACTTACTCTCCAAAAATAAAACTAGTAATGCTTTACTTTGTTGAAGTTACCAGCGGTCGGTCATTGTTGGTTGAAAACTAAAAATGTATACTTTTACATTCTTAGCACACGTACACAGTGCCAGCTGGCTTTATGGCTTAGCTTTGCAACCTAGGGGGCTTACAGGATCTCAACATCTGCAAAATTATGCTTTGATTTCTGGCACTGTCAGATCTCCAGGGAATGAAACCAAAGCAATCGCCAGCCAGAACTCACATTTTGACATGTTAAGAAAGGGGCTGTTCCTCAGAGCCTTTGCCATTTGGAGAAGAGCAGTAAGCCATATACTTGAAGGGGAGAGGAGGAAAAAAAAGAGAAGCCGACAGACATCAATGTTACAGTATTTCTGCTACTAGAGAGAGTGGCTATTGGAACCAGCGTAAAGGAACAAATTATGAGAGGGATGGGAATGGAAGGAAATTGGCAGGATCGCTACATTAATGCTTATTTTTCAGTTGCACTGTGTTTGTTATAATCACTGAAGATGTAGAAAAGTATAATTATTTAGTGCTGAGCCTGATGCTAAAAGACAAAGAAAATAATATGGGCTCTAATGTGAGAGAAAATAATATAGGCTATTATCTTTCACAAAGGCTTCTTTTTTATTTCTTTCCTCTCCAGCAACCTGGGATTTTGTTTAAAGATTAATGGCCATGCAAACAAAAATTTGACAGGTATATATTAAAAACCAGCACAAGAGTTTAGCAGATTAGGAAAAGATGGGTACAGTACCTATGTGCTTTATAGTCTTTATTGGACAAAGAAAAAAAAAAAAAAAGAAAAACCCTGAAACCTGTAGGTAGAAACTTCATTTTCCCTAAGTTTTTCCATGCTCAGCACTTCAGGAATTGCAGCTCTGCAACACTGGAATTACTGTCCAGCACCAATTAGAGTTGCTTGTTCATTTCTGTGATTTACAATAGATCACTGACATTTAGTGACCAGTAACTCCTACTGCCCTTTCTCACAACAAGCTCAATACAGAACAGTTACGCTGGAATACTTTTTAGGATAGAGACTGTAGTGAGTTTTTTCTCTGTATTTGTGCAAATCATCATTTCAATTTATATGAACTTATAATGTCCCTTGGAAAGTCATTACTCCTGTCCATCACTTATACCACAGCACTTTTCTCTCTTTTCTCTGCTTCCTTCCTCAAAACCTTTTCTTTATTTTATCCTCAAGTTTTTTCCCCCTGCATTGCTCATCTATCTCAGCATTCATGTTGTCTTTTGTTGTACAAGGACCTCTCTCCCCCTACTTCATGCTCAGACGGAATGTTTGGAACTATCTAAAACAATAAGATGATTTAAAAGATTTAAAATAAAAGCAAGAAGATGACGAGGAGACAGTGAACTTTTTCATTGTCCTTCCTTCACAAGAAGCATTCCCAAAGACCTTCTGCTTAACTTCCCTCTGCTCTACAAAAATGGAAATCTGTAGATGCTGAGGTTGGTAATGTCTCACTGTTGCTCTTCCTTCTTCTATGTTAATACATATAATCTGTTTTCTGTACCACCATTGCAAGCCCACAGCCAGTGCTGTCTTCATGGGGCAGAAAGGTCCCTTTTGTCAATGGTTGGCAAAGCACCTATCACGGTGATTAGCCTGCATATGGTCTTCACTAATGCAAACAAAATTAATTTTAGAAAGGCATTGTACTTGACTTAAACTTAGGACCCACAAGATGTTGCCTTGTGCTCAGGAAATCCCAGATTGCTGGAAGCTTGGGGCTGGCTGGGAAGAGAGAGAAGACAAAAATATCTCTGCATGACCTTCTTTGGCTCCAGACTCTTCCCTTGGCCTTAGAGGCAGGATACAAGGATAAATGGGCCTTAGTCTGATCCAACAGAGCCATTCATATATGTTTGTGTCCTTTCCCATCACTTGCCTAATGGACAGAAACAGGCACTGAAGTGGCCCCCAAAGAGGATGAGAAGAGGTAGATTTAATGTTTTCAGTGCTTGGACTTCTCTCATCATCTCAAAGGCAAGTGCAAAGCTTTGGGCTATGAAACGCTGAGGACTGCTAGAGAAACTGAAGTGATTTCTCTGGCAAAAGGGAACTGCACCATGAAAAGGTCCTCCCAGAGTCCTCCCAGAAAAAAATAATTTTGTCTTCACAAATCTTCAGCACCAAAGAAATCCTGAAACAAGCCTCATTCTCCTCTAGACAGGGCTAAGTCTCATGAAAGAAGATTCAGGTGTTTTGTGAATAGGAATCCATTCACCTTCAACTTAACAAAGAAGGGAAAATACCAGTGACTAGACAGTTACAATATGGTATAAAAAGAAATATTGTGACAAAAACACTAGCAATTTAAATAATTGTTATTGGAATCCACAGGCAGGGGGGTCTCATCTTTCAAAGTCTAAACTCATCTCTAAACTGTAGCTGAATAAGCAAGTGCTAGGGACTTCAACCAATGCACAGGAGAGCTCAATTCTGTCTAATTTATAACATAGCTGCCTTAAATCAGTAGTCTCTTTTTCATTGTCTACTTTATTTATTTCACGGGTGGATGTCTTGGAGGGAAAACCAAAAGTTTATTCAGTAATATGGAATAACATCATCAATCTGTTCTACTTTCTAGTCCTCAAAATCTACACTACCTTGAATCAAGCGTTAAAAAAAAATAATAAAAAGACTCAAAGAGGTTAGAGGTTAGAGAGGCAAAAGACCTTCAAATGGTCACTTAGGAGAAGCCAGAGGTCAGTTCAGAGGGAAACTGGGGACTGCTAGGCTGAAGGATAAATGGACTTGAAGGTGATGTGGAAGAACACCTTTAAATCGCTCTTTTCCAAAAATGACAGCCTCAGGAGAACCAGCCTTAAAAGCGCACACACTGTAATTTGTTCCCATTCTCTCCCTTTCTTTACCTGGATTTCAGTCCAACACAGTTTTGTCTTCTCCCATCACATACCACCAGCCCCCCACTGGCAGTATTTTGGCTCCACTGTCCAGGAAAACAAGTGTTTAACATCTTTCAGTCTCGGGTAGTGAATAAATCCCAGCCCACCCACTTCCTCCCAGGGGAAAGCTTCAAAGCAAGAGCAGAGGCTGCGCTCCTCCGAGTGACCTCCCCAAGGGGCGCTGGCAGGGATGCAGGATGGGAGACGAGCAGGCTCTAACAAACAGGATAACCCTGTGTGATCACGTTGTGCATTGCTCTCCTCTCATCCTCTCCAGCAGCAGCTCCAAAATCCCCTCATTTTGTGGGCAGCATCACTATAGCAGTGGGCTGAATAGCATTTCAAATACTCATCAACCACATTCAGGGTCCAGCCAAAGACAAAAACAACTGGAAATGGCTTTGATGACTATGAAGTTGCCTCACACAAGGAAAGACTCATAGAATGGGATAGCGTATATTTGCTATCCATGATTGACAGATCTTTAATTCCTGTTTCCTGACTGGCAGGACCATAAGGCAGGCTGTAAAGGGGGCTGCCAGGCAGGATGGAGAGCAGAGACAGTCAACAGATGCTTTGGTTGTTTTCTTTCTCCATTTTATTTTTAACCTTTCAGAACATTTCCCTTAAGATGACATTACCTCAGTCTTTTCATTATTTCTCTGCAGGAGAGAAGGTCAGCATGGCCTCACAGAACAGGCACTGGTCTGCCTACCTGCTTGGTGAAGATTTGCAGGCTGGGTTTTTCTCATTGAACTGTAGACATATCAAAGTTATTTTTTTCCAAATACAAACCAGTCAATCTTCCTAAGCACCCTTTCAGTAAACTAAGAGAAAGCCTTGACTGTGGAGACAACTCATCTTGTCTGTCTCAGATACTGTAGCCTTCCTTACTATGAGCCTTCTCATCCTTTGGAAGTGTCTGTATCTTTCCAGCCTCTGAAAGACAGAGCATCTTTAGTCCTGGACTGTTACCTGTCACATGCAACCCTGCCGAGGTCAGGGCACGTGGCCTGAGCACTGCACCCGCAAACAAGTTACTGGATCTGCCATCACACTGTGCCCCAGGTCCCTTCTGCATGCTGGGTGAACTGCCTTCAGCAGCTGCTTCTGTTTCCACATCTGCAGAAGGCAGATTTAACCACTTTCCTTTTTTCTTTTGTCACTGTGAGTAATTATCTTAAAGAGATCTGAGGTTTTTCAGGAATCATTTACTGGAATAAAAAGATGATGAAATAAAAACCTCAGGAAGCTATGACTATTATGCTGCAAATCTGAATGCTGGTGATATTTTTGAGCAAATTATAGAAATTATAGATGAGCTAATAAAACTAAAAAACAAATAAACAAACAAGTTCCATGCAACTCCAGGATGGGATTTAATAATACTAAGAAAATAGTCGAAAAGATTGACTGTATTGCTGTTTCATTTCCGCTAGAAATGGGCTTTTGAAGTCTTCTGCCATCTCTACTTATGGCACTAAGAACTGAAGTTCTCTGGGATGAAACTAACCTAGAAATTGACCTCCACGATGGTACACCACATGCTCCAGCACTAATGATTAATTTGATTCCAAAAACCAGACGGGGGTTATTTTGAGGTAAACCATAAACTCTGCCTGTTTCACTCTCCAGAGCCTCTTCTGACTGTACAGTCTATTGATATCCACAATATTGCCGTGTTAATCCCCTTCTCTTATTTATGACCAGCAGCCAATTCCAACAATACCTTTGTCCACAGAGGACCATGCGGCGTGACCCACGTTCACATCTCTGGAGCAGAAATTAAAAGAGCTGACAGGGCAGACCTGCAAACCTGCCTGGTCTGCAGGGGCAACCCAGATCACCCGGTGCCCTCAGCAAAGCCGGGCTAACCGAGGACCTGCAGAGGTTACATGGGTACCTGCAGATTGAGAGCTCAGTGTTGGGGACAGTTTAGGGGGCTTCTCCCAGGTCTGGCCATGCAGGAGAGGCAGGAGCAGAACATTAGGTCCTAAAAGAGAGTCCTGCCCCACACACGATGCTTAAACACAAACACACTTAGTAAAATCAAAAGCAGGATCCCACCTCCAGTTGTAAATATTTCCTGTGAGCATCTCTAGGTGAAAAGATCCAGAGATGTGAGAATTAAACCGACAGAGTGAGATCAGGCCACATAAAAAGAGAAAGACATAAAGCTGTCGTGTCCTGATCTTAAAACCACTGTTGTTTTAACACCAAAGAAATCTCACCATATATATCTGGTCTGAAACCAGAAGTGACTTTTAGCACCCATCATAATAACATGACAAATTGTCCAAACTCCTTTAACAAGAATGACCTCCGTCTCACCTGTGCATGATTTCTCAGATGGTAAAAGGATAAATTGGTGACTTATTGAATCCACAGTTTCTGTTCATATTTAACTGCAAGTGTACAAGCTACTGACTCAGCATAAAGGGCCCCATACTTAAAGAAAAAGAAAACACTATTCAAAAGAAAAGATGCCTGACACAGTGAGATATTTGAGGAAATTAACTTGACCCCTATATAACATCCAATAGTAGCACATCTGTAAAAAATAAACAGTTCCTACTGCCTACAGGTGGCATATTTAATAAGTAAATATGAACGCAGCAGCAAAAAAAATGAAACCCAATCATCACTTCACCGTGACCCTGCATGGTCCTCTTTCCATAGAGACCTAGCAAATAGTTCATAACTAATTCAGTACTTTTCTTTCAAAAATTTTAAGATAAATTACAAATTATTCCTATGTCCATTTTATACATGGGGAAAAGGAATAAAAGCTTCTTTCTCAGAGTCACACATATATTAGTTACAGAGCTGGAAGAAAAAACACATTTCCACTTTTCACAATCACCATGTGATCTAGAAATTTCATTGTATTTCTTATTAATTATTGATTGAAAAATAATTAATAGTATTCCATAATATTAATAACAATGATAGCATTAGCATTTGGTGCTAATGCCTAGAGACCTGATTAAGCTATGAATTCTGCCATTCTAAATATAGTCTTGAACTAATGGCCTTGTGACAAAAAGTGGGTAAAGGATAAACCTCCTTCTTCAAATGTGAACCTAAGGGAAACACTGTGTTGGAAAAAAAAAAGGAAGAAGGAAAAAAGAAACACCCAGGAAAATCCTGGTACTTAGGAAAAGAGTGCCCATGCTCTTTCCTTATTTTTCCTGAAGATTTATCACACTTGATAATGCTTTCTAGAAAGAATAGACATTTTAAATTAAGTTACTTCATTTGAAATGAAGCTCATATTAGACTATTGTATTGCATGAATTTTTTTGTTGTTGTTTGAAAATCAAAAATATTGATACTTAAAATTTTCAACATTTTGCTATTCTAATTTCAGGTTTATTTCAACAGGTAAAAAAATGCATATACTGCTCATCATGACACTAATCTCACTTAATTTAGCTGCATTACATTGCTTAATTTAAACTTATAACCAGTGCCAGTAAATCACAGAATCACAGAATGGTTGGAAGGGACCCCTAGAGATCATCTAGTCCAACCCCTGCTCCAGCAGGGACACCTAGAGCACGTGGCACAGGGTGGCACCCAGGTGGGTTTGGAAGATCTCCAGAGAAGAAGACTCCACAACCTCTCTGGGCAGCCTGTGCCAGGGCTCTGTCACGCTCACAGTAAAGTTGTTCTTCGTGAAATGAAATGAAATTTGGGTCTATGCAATCACTTGGTGAATCAGATCAGGCAATAGATCCCACTTGAAAATAATTCTTATTATTCACTCATTTTAATTTCTGGAGCCAGTTCTTCATGCAGTGCTGTCATTTTAAAGCTATGACTATCTAAGCACTGAAGATCTGAGGAAACTTTTTGTAGCTAAAAGTAAGTTTTGCCAGTGCTACAGTTTGCTGCCTGCTAAACAGGGTGTTTTTCTCCACTCTTTTCTGTGTTGTCTCACCCCAGTCAGGGGACAGTGAGGGTGACAGCAAGGGATAGGGAGATTTAATCTGTAGACCAGCAAACCAATACACAATCTAATGTAAGAGGGAAGAACCAAAGCATACAGACACCAGTGATCCCAGGTGGCTCATAGACATCCAACAAGGATTTGAGAGGTCCACACAAAAATAACTAATAGGTGAGTCAGGTTCCATCAGGTCCATTTACTGCTGCAATGTTATTCAATACAGATTTGTACATTACACATAGATTTATGCATCATACATAGATTCATACATTATAAAATATTGTAAATTTATCCATTTCCATATGTTTGAGAAGAATAGCATAAACACAATCAAAAGAAGAAAGCTGGTCATTACTTAGGATGACCTGACCTCACTTTTCTACAGTTTCTTACTTGCCCTGTGCGGCAGATGGAGGGAGCTACATCCTGGGCTCATCCCTGCAGTGTCCCGAAATTGCCTGCTGCCAAAACGTTTATCATTAGGGAATCTTAACATCAATTTGAGAGAGAAAACATGCACTAATTAAAAATAATACTCCAAAATGAACCTGGCAAAGTAATGCTGCTGAATGAGTAATGAGAGTTAGTCCTTATCCTCCTTAGCTCCTTTTCCCCTTCTTCTTTCCCTTTTTTTTTTTTTATTCTTTTTGTGAGTGGATACCCCAAGAGTAAGAAAGATCTTGTTTCTTTAAGGCAAGAAAAAAAAAAAAAAGATACATTTCAAATGTCAAAGCTGTGCTCGGTTTCAGAATCACCCCGAGACTTTAAAAGGTTGGGACTAAAAGGGCAGCCATGTGAGGAAATCTCTACTGCTGGTTATAAATCTGTTTGAAACTATCTAGTTAAGGATGGGGAATGCCACCATTTTGAATATAACCTTTTTATGTCTGTGCTGACAAAGTGTCGTTATGTTTCTTGTCTGAGGTGGTACTTAATGTCAGAGACAGGAAGCATGTTACTAATTATGTCTTTAGCATCCTAAAGAAGAGGAGGGGAAGGAGAAGCTTTTAAAACCCTCCCGGTATTGGATTGCATGTGTCTGTCCTCAGAGTTTTCAGCATTTCGTTTTACCTCTTAAGAGTCACCATTAATAACTATTTACAAGCTCTGTTGTTAAGCATAGCAAGGGGCAGTGCTTGCCACCAGGAAGCCAATGAATAACAGGTCAGGAGAAGACATAAAAGGAGGAGGGAAAAGATTATCTTACCTTCATTTTATAGTAGGAGCATCCAGATATTAACTGGCTTTCTTGAAGCCATAGGGAAAAATGCCCCTTTCTGAATCCCCACCACTGGACAGGGGCAGATGAGCTGAATGCTAGCTGTGATACCTGCCCTAGTGGCACCCTTTTTTTCTTTGCCATCCATCACACTTGGGTCTCTCTTTCAGCCCTGCTGTGAAAATGCTGCTCTTTCTTAGGCAGGAAGGAAAATAAGCAACACTCATCTCTCCCAGCATCAACTGTTTAAAAATTTGATGCATGAAAAATGAGTAATCTGGTCCTGCAAGAAACCAGCTCACCTCGAGTCCTTGAATGTCCCACTACTAAGTGAGGAATTCAGCCAGAAACAGAAAAATAAGGAAAAGTGCACTACTATGTGAGAGCACACTAGAATAATAGTAATACTACAGCCCAGAGAATTAGTAGCCAACAACTCCCACTGAATTGCTGTTGCTAAACACAAAAGTTAGTTACTCGCATATTAAGGGTATCATGGTTACAGACCTCCTTAGCTGGTTCCTTAGTTCAGCTCCTAACTTCCACAAATGACATTCTAAGAATGCTTTTTGCTGGCTGAGAGGAGACTCAGCCCCCTGTCCAAGAAGATGTTAATAAAGCTTTCCCTCTCCAGGTAGAATGAGCCAGTATTTCTGCCGTTATCAGGTTACAAATAAGAAAATTGAGGCCTAAATACCAACTTGGGGACATTATTCAGATCCCTAATTCCCACAGAATTTAATACACATTAGATATTGAAACATGTTTAAAGCTTAGAAATGAAAAGCCATACTTTTGCCTCTGTTCTGTATATTAAATTCCTAGTCAACATATGGCTGGTTTTAAGAAACTCTGAATGGCCATCACCACATCAGCTTGAATACAAGCTGCAAATATTCAGTACAACTGATATTTTATTTTTAAATACTAGTTGTAAGTCTCTAGTTATGCAGGAATTTCAGTCTAAGCAACATGCTTAGTGCCCCTGGCTTCTATATGGGGTAGGATAGAAAAAACATGACAGGGAGATCTTACACGTGCAAAGCCAAAATGGGCCAAAATGTTCAGATTTCTGCATCCTTGCACCCTGCAGAGAAGACTCTGATCATCACATTAGGACACTGCACTTCAAAGCCACCTGAGTCTTTTCATCGACTCTATAGGGATCTTCGACAGTCTGAGACTTACAAAATGAACACTTAAGACTTCATTGCAAGTTATGTGTTTTAGCTAGGCAAATAGCTAACAACTGCTCCCAAAGCTGATCAGTCTAAAAAGTTCAGAGCCAGATGAGATCTATACATCATCTAAACTGACCTTGTGTTTGTCACAGGTCATTAAATTTCACCGCCTTACTTCTGTACAATAAATTAAGCAAGCTTTTAAAGAGGCTAAAAGAAAATAATGAGTCAAAATATAAAGAAAGACTGCAAGTACGCATGCCAAAGGATAGAACTGACTAAGTTACTGTCCAAAAAAGAGTACTTTATGCAGAAAAACATGAAGATTGTTTTGGAACATTTCAGCCATCTCCACCATGGGCTGTAATGCATGTCAGCCAAGATATCAGGGATGTGTTCTGCCTCTTGGGTCATCCTTCCGAATGCGTCCCTTTGCTATTGATCCTGGCGCAGGCACACTGCAGAGGGAACTTGCCAGGACACATGTAGCTGAGAAAATATCCTTTTCCCCATATCACATCCCAGGGAAGTTCTGACCCTTCTTTAAAAGTTCCTCAGCTCCCTGGAGAGGTGCCCCTCCAAAAGAAACCTGTTGACTTAATACACATTACCTGCCATGAAAGAAAACATAAATAAGACAAAGATTTCCTACTTGAGGACTGTGAGAGCTTTTGAAAGTATAGATGTATCTGTGTACACTTTGGGTGCGTGTTTAAATTTATATTGGTTTACCTTGGACCTAGAGAATATGCATTTCTGTGAGACAATGTCAAAGGGAAATTAGTGTTTTAGTGCCTGTGCAATCAGGAGGCTTGAGGAGAAGTATCTCTGATCTTTGCCGCCGCTTTCAGGAAAACATTCCCCCAAATCACTTTACTTTCTGTATATTAAATGGATTTGGGGAATATTTTCCAGGCTGTTTAAATACTTTTATATGAAAAAGTTCCTCAAAACATTTTCAGAGGGAAGCAAAATTGTTCTTCATCCAGAATAGTAGCCCAATATCTTCCCAGATAAAACTCATATGGTTTGCAAAGGTAAAAAGAAAAAGGAAAATAGCAATTCCAAATATGCAAATGCCCAGTCCAGAAGATCCTCCTCTGAAGTGCCTGAAAAAAGTCAGTGTAGAAGCAAAAGAAAAATATTTTACATTGTTGAGCATGCTATCATTAAGAAGAAAGTGGTGTGTACCTCAGTATACTGAAAATGGCTTCTTTTTTAGAATAATAAAACAAAAATTTTATAAAAGCTGTAGTTGCTACATTTCTGCAAGTTTGCTTAGTAATGCTGACATTTCTTTAACCTCCACAACAAACCACACACTTATTCAATAACCCTTTTGCATGTCACACTGCCCCACCGTTACTGTTATGTGATCACTCAGTGAAAGACTGTCATAAAATATAATATACACAATGGGAACAGAATTAAGGTTGCCAAGGGAGCCTTAATTCAGAATTTCCTGACTCTTGTGGGTTTAAATCTCAAACTTAACGTTGTATTAACATATTTTTAATTGAGCAAGACAGGGAAGAAAAGTGCACATTAAAGGCCTTTATTAGTTAAAGATGAGAATTTTCCAACAAACTTGTTTTTATCTCTCCGTTTTTCATTCCAAGTTTTTCTGTAATTCAGAACTAGCTGAACCAGCCTTCTTGCAAAGGATTGCCTTAAAATTAAGACTTGTGATATGACATCTCAACTTTCTAATACATCTGATCTCGCAGTCTCTAATCTTGAGGGATTAAACACCCTAGAAGGCATCCCCTAGCTACTGCTCAACAAAGCACGATCTGTTCCTTTATCATTTAGATATTATTATTACATGTTTTTTAAGTATATAATAGGGGTTGGAGGAGTAAGGTCGTCTGGCAAAAAAATCTATTTGGAGCTAGTGTGACAATCTACCTAGGAAGGGCTTGATTTGCTCAGTTCATTTAACAAACTGGTGCGTTTAGATATTGATTAGATATTGAGGTATCTAATATATTTCATTTTCAAGAACAGAAAGAAAACACTACTTATTTCTTCTTTCACTCCTCTTTTTCTTTTAAGACAATGATTTTTTACGAGAGGACTTCAGGTTTTTTTAAGACTTTAAATCTCATATAGCATTTTAAGCTGCAAAAAGAGAATTTGTTTGTATTTTCATTATTTATTCATATCATTCCATTTTACTCCCCCTGTGGAAAAATCAAAAGCTTTGACATGTCACTGAAAATATGATAGATCTGTTGTGTTTGGAGAAAAACCCACTTAATTGCCTGATGTAAAAAACTTTTTATGGATATAAATTCTCAGTATATGCTTCATTTAAGGTTAATTTAAATCAGAGAGAGCTTTTTTTGCTATTTCTATTTTTCTTTTTTCTTTTTTTTATTTTTCCTTCTGGTCATTTTCTTCTTTTTTTCTTTTTATTTCCCTTTCCTTTTTTACCCCTGCTGACCTTCTTTAGCTAATCTTAGAATGTCGCTATTTGTTGAAGCTATTGACTAATGCTCTACCAGAGGCACTCCTTTTGAAGGAAAAAAAAATCTCCCTTATCACCAAAGAAAACCTAGAGCAAAATAACATAAATTTCCAGTGTTGGTGATTTATTTCCAGTGCTCTTGTCAACATTTATAGAAATTCACCACTAGAGGTGAATTTTTAGTGAGGCAGCTCTCTGTGAAAGAGGAATCCAGTTTGAGCTCATAAGAAGGCCCAGCTGATAAGAGTAACCTATACATTCAGTCTCCAAAAAGAAACCAGTGTTATTTTGGTGCTAGAAATCAGTGTATCACCCAGCCCAGTCAAGTGTCCTCTGAGGACCCCACTGGGAAATCAATAGAGTTTTACGAGGTTTTGTGTGAAGACTGTAACATTTTATGACAGAAAATATAGTCTTTCTCTTTATATGTAAAAATGGTATTAATTAGGCTTTTTATGCCTTATGCATCTGAATTTGGAGGAGAGGCTCTTATATATGCTGTGATTTGAAAATCCTGCCATGCAACAGTTGATAATGCTTTATTTAGATATTTCTTGACATCTGTTCAAACACACCGATATTTGGGGCTTTTAAACCAGTGACATAATGAGATTTTGTTTTCAAAGTCTAAATTCTTAGGAGATAATTTACATTATAAAATGATTACTTGCGCATTCATTTTTACTGCATCCCAAACTTGTGTGAGATGAAAGATTAGCTAGTGTAATTTCTAACACTATTTTTTTTGAGGGAAGATTTCATTCATACTGCATATCAGGTCACAACATGGGCATTAGAGATGACTCCTGTCTTCATTTTCAGCAGGTGTGGGCTTACTGCTATCTTTTTTATGAGGACTCAAATTGTGTTTTAAAAGTTTTGCAGAAAGAAAAGTATGAGTTTTCCCAGAAATCTAATGGAAGTTGAGTAATTCTTCACCACTTTCCTTGGGTACAGCAATAGGCAGTACTGGCCACTTTGAAGAATGATGTCTGAGTTCACCTACCCAAACACAAGAAGCCAGATAGTCTCATTCATGTCTGCTCTTAGAAAGGACTGCGATCCAGTACCAAACTCTCTCCCTGCAAAGATCAGGATGGAAGAATAGAAAATGCCCAGCTTTGTGAAGAAAAAGTGTCCAGTTAAGTTCAGGCAATTACAACTTTTGTTGCATGAATTGTCCAAGACATGTTGAGAGGTCCAAAATTTTCCAGACCATGGTATGCTGCTGTATATATTGACTATATATCCATAAAGTCAATAAGTACAACAAGTGATTTCCAATGCTGATAAGGTAAAATGCTATATTTAAAACCAGAAACATGGGGAGTTTCTGGGGGAACCAGAATGGGGAGTTTCTATGGAAAACTTCACAGCCTCTCCAGGAAACATTGGTGACGTATGTCGTGGTTCCAGATGAAAAAAAATATATATCTCAAAAACAACACTGCCATTCATACAGTGTGAAATAAAACTCACTAAACATCCTTGCTCATCCAGTCCAAACTAAAACTACTCCTGGCAGACAGCAGCAAATTTCACGTATGGTAATTAAAAATCAATGACACATTCATAATGTAATAGTTATATATTTCTCCCCACCAACCCCTTATTAAAGGTGGAATGGTCAAGGTTTGTGTGAAACTATTTCACTCTGCACCAAAGTAGCTTTTTAATTATACTCCAGTGAATAGAGAAAAAACACGTGTATTCATCTCCTGAGGTCTCTTTCTTTCAATTTTTTCTTCTGAACAGTTTCAGGGCCTCTTTTTTCAAGCTCTATCTGATTATTTAGTTAAAAAATTAGAAACTGAGCCTTTTATTTGTGCCCAGAACTTGCAGCCGCAGGGTGAGGGGCTGCCCTTGGAACGACCTCAGTGCTGACCTGCAGGACCCCCTTAGGGGAGGCGCGAAGTGCCTTGGGCTCCCTTCTCACCTCGCCTGGGCCTCCCCCAAGCAGAAACTGCTGTTTTATGAGACAATCACGTGCAGGTGAGAGACAAAGTTGAGGCCTCCATGTAAATTTTGGTTCAAGCCACAAAGGTAACGAAACAGCAGTTTATCACCGAGCCACCCAAGTCCTCAATGCAATTCCCATTTATTTAAGAGCAAACATAAAAAGGCTGCGGGCCAAATTCTTCCCCAGTTTCACCCCAGCAGCCTCATTGCCTCCGCTTACGTCCTCTCAAAGGGGTTGCAAAGAGTGCAAATCAGTGGAGAATCTGATCTACTTTATTTCTTTTAATTTGCCCCATAGAGTTTTATTTACCCAGGAGATCAATTTCTTTTTTACTTTAAAAAATACATTTACCTGTCAAAACTTCCCTCCAGTTATGCAACAGAAATGAAATAAGATTTTAAAAACCTCAAGGCAAGATTCAGTGCAGCTGAAAAATTTAGGCCTCTTAGAAGCTGATTAATTTTTAGGATCTTAAACAAGCCATACACAGTTGCTTTAAATAGCAATGAAAGGCTGATTCAAGCCGTTAAATTTTATGTTGTGCGTAATGTTGTAATTGATGTCAAGCCTTTCCCATATTCTTCACACTGACATTGGGCAGTCTCCTAAATACTAAGGGTGCAGTTACAAGAGTCCAGACCAAGCAAAGTACCATGAAATGGGTAGTAGAATGGGACTTTACTGCTTCAAGTGGAGAGATTCAAACGTAAAATGATTAAACCTGAGCCAAATGCCAAAGTTTCTTTCCCATCCATTTATTTTGGGGGATAATTGGGTGCATTAAGTATTTTGCTGCAAACTGTTTCTTCTGTATATGCATATAAAAGTTTATTACCCTTGTTAAAAGCATGCTGTGAATTCTGATGCTTCTGTGTGTTTGGGAGCATATAATTGTTCTCTTTGCAGGAAAGCACACGTATCCAGGTCCCAACCTGAAGCAGCCGAAGTCCAAAGCTCCTCTTGCTTGAAAGCAATGTGCTAAACTCAGGGAGTATTTGAGTTAAAGGCAGATCCAGCTCAGAGCTGAATGAAGTCCTCTCACAAGAGATTTTAATACAATGCTTTGTTTCACCTTTGCTGTTTTTCCTGGAAAGTCTTAAGCATTTTAAAAAGAAGGCCTATAACTTTTTAAGGTCTTAATCCTGACAACATCAAGACAAGTTGAGTAAACTTATTCATGCAAGAGCTACCTCGGAGGTTAGGAAAAGCAGTCTGCATATAAAGTTACAGAGATGCCACTGTCAAATGAGGAGAAAAATCAGGGGACTAAGGAAAAAAGATTTTCCATTCACTGTACTGTGTTCTCGTAGGGTATGTCCAAACCAGTAAATTAAATTGAACCAGTCCCCTAGCATGTTTGGATGTTAAAGCAAGTCTGATTCATGCAAACTGCCTGCTGGGCATCCTCTGTCAAAGGAGAAGGAGATTTGTCACTTGGGATGTGCGCAGATCATACCCATGGCCCCACACTCACAGAACAAGTCGCTAGTTCGGATGCATTCAAGCTCGTCACCTTGGTCACAAAACAAGCAGCGACCTGGCTCCAGCTAATCTACAGGGGAGGTGGCCCTGCGGTCCAGAGAGGGGCCACAGCTCACGTAGGGACACCTGACCTGGTGTCGACTAGCATTCCAGTTGCCAAATGCTGAATTTGGGCTGTGTGCTCAAATCTTTACCTGGGAGCTTGTCAGCTTTCCAAGCTAGATTTGGTTGTGGTCTGGGCTGCTTGTGCTGACATAAACTGAAATCAATCATTTAACTGCTTCACAGCCATACCCATAAAGAACATCTAACTAGGCAGGTTTAGGATTTTTCTCTTTTGTGCTTCTCCCTGGTGTGGCTGTTTCATAGCACAAAAGTAAAGTGTGCTTATGAACTTTCTCAAGGCAAAACAAACTCCCACTGGGATTAAAGGCCATCACTGCTGGCACCTCTCCTCCCCTGAGTGCAAGCTGTAGTTCTTCACTCTGTCCTCTCTTACATTTCATGTACTTTTAAAAGAATATGACCAAAACCAGAACACTCTACTAGACAGATTTAATTCGATCATTTTGATAGAGGATGCAAAACAGGACAAACCACACGCAACAGATGTTAATCACGTCATTTAATACACAACTAGAAGATGTGCAGTTACCATAGTAACAGGGAAGACTGCTAAACTAAAGTATAATAAATTTTAAAGATGCAATAGAGCATTGAACCGGCCCTACAAATGAATCCAGTTGTCTTTACATTAATGTCATCCAGCAAGGCTAAGATGTAGGCAGTTCTCTTGTGAGATATTAGCAACTGCAATAAAGAAAGAGTGAATAGACTTGAATAAAAGGTAGAAACGGTCCTGCAAAGAGAATGTTGGTGTGAGAAGTTAACAACCGTGTAGGTACTTGGGATTCAGAGATTGGACTGGAAGTGTCCCCCAGTTTTACTTGCTGGCAGTCTTGTCTTCCACCCCTTGAGATACAGAGCGAGCTAAGAAAGGAAATGCAACTTAAACAATCTGCAACGTGCTAAGGGAGGAGGAGCAGGAAGAGGACAATCTTTCTGTAATTTTGGTGTGTGTTTGGCCCAAGGTCTATCTGCCAAGGGAATGGTTCTTTTTCCTTCAGCGGCCAATAGTTCTAGAAATAATTATGTACATTTTTGCCTTAAAGGATAAAAGCATAGTTTGGATGAAAAGCCACAGGCCTGCTTTGACATATCCCTGTGCAAAAAGCTTGCTTTCTCTGTCTCCTGTGATGGCCAAGAACCTCTCACAGGATCATAATACAGATCTTTTGCTTTCTATAACTCCTCCAACCTGGCACCCTTGGGTGCTTTTACAGCCAGTGACACATCAGAGATCCAGGGGCACAGTTTGTGCCACCTTAAAATGGGCATTTTTCTCTGGATTGTACTACCTCTGGACATACATCCTTGAAGTCCTAGAAGTCACAACTTGTACATTGCTGATACACCAGACTGCAGTGTAGTATCATCTTTTTCGCTTTTAGCACAGAACGCACAAATCAGTCTTACAAATCTCTATGCACATGCCAATTCCTTCTCATTGAGGCTGGTGGCTCTACTCTTCAGTGTATAAATAACTTGGGTGAATAGAGATTTGCAGAATGGAGCCCCAGATATCAGGGGCCCCAAATAAGGCCCTATATAAGGAGGCCGCACTCCAATTTCTGACTTAAGAACACAAATCTTTTAGTTTTAAATCAGTCTGTACTGTGACTTTTAACCTTAGTACTAAAATCTAAGTTCCAGGCACTGCTGCCCATGGCTTGGAGGCAGCAAAAAGGCTAATTATTTCTCACCGTGTTACTTGCCAGATCTCATCTCTCAAAAAGTGCAGTGTGTATTTCCTGGAATATACTCCTCTCTTTTTCTTTTTATGCCAAAATAATTCATTTTTTATTTCATAAGTCCTTTGGAGATTTAATAAATAGTCAGAAAAGGGCAGCTGCTTCTTGCATTGCACTAAAATCTTAAAATGTCAAAATCAGCAGGACGGTCACCTCTTCAGATCTTTAATTTCACCCTAAGCAGATCTGATTTGTTGGAGGAAGTAACAGTTTACACATTGCAAAAATAAATGGTGCAGCAGGCTTTCGTACACAGTAGGAGGTGTGAAAAATGGGGAGAGGGGGAAGGGAAACTGATGGAAACAATCAACTAATGCAGAATGAAAGCGTTTTTCTCTCTCCAAGTGGAACTAATAGGAACATCAAATACTTTAAACTAAAACAGAAACATGAATGACAAAATTGTTTTCTATTTTTTTAAAAGAAGCCTTTTAAAAAGTGGTCACACACACTTGTGGAAGGAAAAAAGTAATAAAAAATAAAACAAAGGCTTTGCATCTAACAGAGACAATCAGTTTCAAGTGTCTGCTTCAGAAAAAAAAATGTCTTTTGTTGATCTATGCATCTCATAAGTCTCCAAGTGTTATCTGAGAGCGAACCAAATCTGTGGTGATGACGGGTGCTACTGTATTCAGAGGAAGTGCCACCTAGATGCTGGCACCATCGATCTATAATTTTGAACATCCTCTAGGTCTCCAGTCTGCAATTTCCAGTGGGTTCAGTATCTGTGTTTAATATTTCATTCTATTGTAGACCATGCAGGAAGAAAACTAAAACAATGTTTGTTCTATATCAAGGATCTGGCCAAGGGGATAGGCATAAAAATGCCAGCTTAATTTTTGTCAAGTATTGCCCACAAATGCTGCTGACACACCAAAACTAAGTAGTGGCTCCATCTATTCACCTGACAGTAAATTCAATATATCAAAGATGTTTCTTTTTTATTAGAAACCAGAAACCATTTCATCAATATCACTGTTTGGAAGCAACAAGAATCCCAATGGGGCAAGGGCAAATTCTTGAAGGAAGCATATTGGTCTCAAGGGTGTAAAGACTAATATAAGGAAAAAAAAAAGTGAGTGACACATTAGCTCTGCTTCATTAAACAACACCCAAGTTAATGTTCATGTCAGAGAGTTAAATTATAGATATTCATGTATGATGTTATGGAAATATCCTATAAGCTACAAGAAAAACAGAACCAAATGTTTTTCTGAAAATGTCAAATGGAAGGAACTCTGGCCCTGATGGTGAATGCAGTTGAATGGCTTATTATAGAAACCATCATGTTCATTATCAAATGTTCATCCTTCTAGAAGAGATCAAAGACAACTTTAAGGCATCCAGTCCTGTGACCTTCTCCAGGGTTTCTTCATAAGCTTGTCATTACAGCAGACTTTGGTTTGTCAGAGGTCTCCACTTCTACTCATCTTTCAGAGCCCTGACACAGTGTACACCCATGTTCTAGCTCTCAGGGATAAGGAACACGACAGGAAAGAAAGGTCAGCGTCAAACAGCCTCCCCAACTGCACTGTGTGCAGTACAACCATTGCAACTCCTCAGCATCCAGTGTTGTTGGAGCTCTTATGACTGATACATATATAATGGCTTCATCTATACTAGGACATGATAAGGGCATGGAGCTTGATTGCCTATACAATCCTTTGCTTAAAAGATACTGTTTGAGGCCTGTGCCAACCAATATACTCCCAAACAATTCCCAGGCATCACAGAGTAGTTAGTTTGGAGCAGGACCAAGAGAAAATATGGATGAAACTCACCTATTTTGGAAAACTAGAGATTTTAATTGTATGGACATGAACAGACTGGGTCATTGAAGCTTGGAGCCATATTATAGGCCCTAGCACAGCTGAATTTTCTAATACGGATGTAGCTAGTACATATTTGTACAGGTCATGTCCTGTACAAATATGGAAAACCTGGACAAGTTCATATGTGGTGAATTACTGTCCCTTTGCCAGGAAGAATCACCATTCTGGCTAGTCATTACTCAATTTCTTTGCTCCAAAGAAACACTCAAGTTGGTATTGTGCTGCTTTAGCAGTGAGCTGTAAATAAGATAAAACGCTTGATAGTTGTCTGGATCTAGCTAAACATGGAAGCAGAATGCAAGGCAGTGCACTGCAGAGATTTGACCTGATCAGATCCAAAGTAGCTCAAGAAAGCCAAACTGGAACATGTCTGTAGATTAAACCTTAATAAATGCAATGAAAGCCTTTTAGTCATGTAAAGCTACCTCATGCTCACATATTAATTAATGCACCTAAGTTTGTCATGACATCACTTTGGAGAGCAAACAAAGCGAACCCCAAGTATGATGCATGTGTTCTAAGCCATTGAAGACACATGCAAATTTTTATTTGGACAGAAGTAACTTCCTTGAATCAGAGCTTATATGTACATTTTGGAAACAAAGTATGAGCAAGCCAAAAAATCCTCCCTAAAACAAAGATTGCATTTAGCCAGACAGCCTTCAATTCCATAAATGATCACCAATCTGTGTCTCTATTGCTAGCCACCCTCAAGATTAAATAGCTCATATAAATAAATTCATATAAAGTAATATATCTGTAGTTAAAATGCTAATTAATTCTAGGATGAGCTGATGATTTTTAGGCAAATATTTTCTTCATACTGAAAAAGTCCTTTTGGAGATGACATCATAATGCTACATTTTTTTCTAATACAAAGCAAAGTTAAACAGAAATCTGATTGAAATACCAGTTTATATTTGGCACAGATTATTCTTGGTGCCTAACCATTATACTCATCTAATTACTTAAGTTTTTCTTGTGAACTCCTTGAGTGTAAACAAACTGTGTTATTGTCCTTTAGCCATGGGCTTCAAAAGACCTACAATTACAAATTTTATTGCTCAGCATTACAAAATGATGGTATCTCAAGAGAAGGTGACAGTGAGTTAATAGATAGGTCCCCAAGGGCAACTGGCCCAGACCTACAGGCTCCCTTCTCCAAACAGAGAAACAGGCACAATTAGCAACTTTCAGAATGATAAATCTCTTTCCTTCATTCACTCAGCCTAATGTGGTTGAGTGGACTCTCTTTCTTTCACATTTTGGTACTAATTAACTCATAACATTTGGCTTTGTCTCATAAGAAATCCTAGTTCTTTAGATGCCATCTCTTACAGCATCAGCCAAAGTCACAATAAATAATGTAAGAACAAACCAATTACAAAGGTATTTTGTAACTATGCTATAATATCTAAAAAGCTATTTTGAAGCTTTTGCTGGTAGGGTGTTAGGAGGCACACTATATTGACTCTAGGTGCACATTTATTTTAAGTTTTTCTAATGTGATCTCAGCACAGAATAGCAGTATCAACAATAGACATAGCTTAAGTATTTCCAGAAGTAACATTCCCATTACTACAACACCAAATCATAAGAATGATGTTATTAAAAAACACAGCATGGGCATGTAAATTACCTATTTTTATTACCCTAAATTACTTCTATTTTTAATAAAGTGGTATAAAAATGGAGATATGGACATTTGGATCTAGATCTTAATAGGATTTATGTGTGAGTCTACTTTGACATTGGGCTAACATTTATAATATGGTTCAGAAGTGAATAAATCATCTTCAGTCATGTTTGGAAGGCTATCGATTTTCACTGAAGCCCATTGATAATTTTTGACATCTGCTGGGCACAGTCAGACTTTGTTAGGAGCCTGAACAAAACATTTTGAAGAAGATAATATCCCGAATCTCCTCTGTTTCCTTTCTTCACCTCATGATATGAGGCAGAGACATGACTGGGCAGTGAAAGTGGCATCATATAGAAAATAATCCAGGAAAGACACAAGAAATACCACAATATTTACAGAATTTCTGGGATATCATTCCACCACCGTCATGAGACATTAGCTGTGGAAGAGAGTCTTAAATGTCCTGCAACCAATTCATAGGAGAAGTCTTTATTCCATTTCCGACCAGATCCTCAATGACAGATAAATCTAGAGGAAACTAGACTTTGACCATTTTCTGTATATATTCTCCAAAAAATTAGTCAGTAAAGAGTGAGACTAATAATTCTGTCATAGTCAGACTTAACTCCAGTTTGTGTCACCAAAACCTATCCCCAGTGGTTTGCTAGGAATGATTCCATGAAGGTTTGACATGTCTTTTATAGTTACAAACCCCCGACCACTCTTTATTCACCCAGAATAAGCCATCTATTACTTCTGAGGAGGTAAAAATTGACCTGTGCTTCACATATTCTTTAGAAATACTTGAAATATATAGATTAGTATTTCTCTACTGTTTATTGTCTCTTTTTCCTAAGTAGAAGGATAATTTGTCTCTCAATCTGTGAAAAAAAATCATTTCTTAAATGATTTCTTAAAAAAAGTTTAATTCTTAATTTTTAGAAATGGATTAGAACACAAATGCTGGATCTGGATCCCTGAATCTACACTTTCATGAACACAGTGCATAATTCAGTGTCCAAAATTTCCCTCTGGTGGGCTGGTTTTCTACAGCCTAGATGATAAGTAATTGAGAGAGAAAAACAACTCTACATCTGATTGTTCTAGTTTGAAAGTTCTAAAGCAAAAGTTACTAATTTCTACAGCTCTTTTGTACTGATTTCTTTAGGTCACGTAAGTTCAGGTCCCATGCAGTCATAACAGAAATTTCACCAAACTGCCTAAGGTTTGCCCATCGCTATTTCAAGCAGAGAATAAACAGTATGTGTGATGCTCTTGGCACCTGCAAACATAGCAACATAACTAATAGAAAGACATCTGTTTCTGTTATGATGGAAGGATGTTTACATTATGGCAGATTTGCAAATTCTACAGAGCAGAGGCCCTTTATTGGTAAAGGAAGTCATCATTTAGTTTTTTTAGCACCGAACGCTTATAAGGGGCCACCTCAATTAGTAATCTGGAAGCCAGAAAAGGTTGTGGATCTTGGCTTCCCAACAGGCTGAGCTATTGAGCAGAAGTTTTGGCCAGAGAGAAGAATCCATCTTCCTCATTTTCGACAGCAGTGACTTTGGTAAATTGCAGGGAAAGAAGAGGTCTCTTCCTCCAGTAGCTCTCTGCACTTGATTTGTCAAGTGGTTAAAATCCAGATCTGTGCTGCAAACTCGATTTCCACAATTTAGAGGTTCCAAGGTCAACAAGCTGATGGACATGGAAAGTATCTTACACTTCCCCTCTGAGAAGAACCGTCCAAAGCAGCAGGTTGAGTAATAGCAGGGGGGAAAGGGAAAACTCAGGCTGCTGGGCACAGGAGGAGAAGGTAGGAAAACAAAGGCATTAAGTGGCTACCTCACATGAACAAGTAACTTGAGTGCAGCAGTGACCTAATGAAAAGTAAAGCTAGGAGCAAAGGTTAAAAATACATGACAAAAGAACAGGTTCTTCAGGATTCACTGAATTTTCTTAAAGCAGAGGTGTCCAGCTAGAACAGAGTTAGACTTCTCTCTGAAATGGATAACATGTAAGGCTCTTTATGTGTGCTTTAACAATAACCATAGCAAATCAGTCTGTAAGAAACCTTCAGAGGTCCATCTAGTCTATCACCCACCCCACTGCAGATTCACTCCTACCTTCTTCGTCCTAAAGAGATGTTTTTAAAATTATTTTTAAAGACCAGTTCTGTAAACCCTTCAACCTTCCGAGGAAATTTCTCCCAAGCTTTAATCTCTTTTTTTTCATACTTAATTTAAAACTCATGTGCTTCAATTTAGGCCAATTACTCCTTCTACTATCCCTAATGACACAGAGAAAAAAATATTCCTTTATTCCTTGTAACAGTCTTTTATGAATCCAAAATCTATTTTCATGTGTCTTCTGGGGCATCTCTTCTCTATATTAAGACAGTTTTTTGGTCTTATGTGTTGCCAAACCTCCACTCACTTTATTATTATCCCCAGACTTTTTGTAAACAAGCCCTTATCTTTCTTAAAAGTGACCCAAACTGGCCACAGAATTTCAGAGGAGATTCCACAGGTGCTGAGTGGTAGGTAAACATTTCGTAATAGGTCCTGTTTATCTCTGTTTGATATTGTTTTGTTTCCTCAAAACAGCATACCACTGCTGAGCAGTTTGAAATAGATAAATCTTATTTTAAATATCAAAACTTTCAAGGCAAATTTAAATGGAGTGCTCACCAAACTTTAGACTTGTAGTTGGGGGAACTACAAGCATGAAAGGTGTAATTTCTTCATTCAGACATATGGCAGAGAAGGGCAAATAGATTTGAAGCATTTTCCTGGTTTGCAAACCATCTGAGGAGCAGCATGGTCCTCAGTACAGGTAAATATTCTCAGTCAGAGCCAATATTGCTCTGACTTGGGCTATGGCTGCAAGTATTCAGGCTCAGGGCATCACTTCATGGTTCAAAATACCAAATATATTGCATGTTCTAGGAGTATGTCTCCTATTTCCAGTGAGAATTTTTCTGTTTATAAAATGCAGTTTAATATCCATCACTGTTGACAGCAAAATTTTGGAACACCACTGACAATCTCTACTTCACCTAAAATTTGAAGAGGAGATGAGATATGATGATTTAGATCTGGCAATTGAATCTTCTTCCAGAGACTGTATATTATGGACATATTATAGGGATACAGTTTAAAAAGAAAAACTTGATAGTTTTGATTTTGCCAAGGGGAAGTTAATTAGCAGAACTTTGCATTAAACAATTGCAGGTCTCCTGTGAAGAACTAAGTGCCTTTACTCATGTGCTTAAAAATTTTTAACCTTCAAACTAAAAAGAAAAGCACATTCATGTTCTCTACATTTATGTGTTTGTGATTGATAAATTCTTTTAGGATTGACTTAGAAAGGAAAGACAACATGGACTTAAAACTAGTTTAAATTCTTCATTTGTGTTTTCTGCAGTTCTCTGATCCAAACATGCTATCCCCTATAAAATTCACATTGCTGAAGAAAATTTACTACTAACCTTTCTCAAAGGAAAGCTAGCACTGCAAAAGCAGATCAGAGGATATGATAATCGTGACACTAGTCAAATTATTGTTGGCAAAATACTTCAAACCAAACACTGCTGTTGAGGAAATGCAATAAAAAATAATTGTACTATTCTATTAAGTGGCACTTTTCATCAACAGAGTTCAAAGACCTGTGCATTTTATAGATTGGGAAACTGAGGCAGGCTGATAACATTTGCTCTATTCATCAAACAGATGGCAATGCTTGTTACAGAACAGAGAATGACATCTAAGTCTTATCCTCTAAATATTAACATTTTCTTATTTATTGAATTAGCCATACAAAGGATTTAAACATGATGACTATTTTTTTCAAAATAAACTCCCTGTAGGAAAAGAATATGTCCACTCTATGCACAAGAGTACAGTGAACATCTCTTACTGCAAACATTGCACGTCAGTTAAAATACACATGATTTTATGTTACCAATCTCCAGGCTGCTTAGTCCACAGCAGAGTAGTACTGAAAGCACAGAAAAACTTTTATTTCAAATGGACCAATGCACAATTTAAAACAAAATAAAGTGAAGGTTATTTATTGCTGGCACATTCATTTATCACATTCAAAATTATTTTGTGTATCAGTAAAAAATCCATGGCAGAATTCCAATTGACATCTGAAAGATCAAGATATTGTCTTAGGATGTTAAACTTCATCACTACAAATTGCAAGTCTTGACCTCAAATTTTCTCCTAACTCTACACACTGGGGCCAAACTAAGCTATAGTCCATCACTGCACGCTCCCTCCACTGCTTTCCAGCCGAGCCGTGCCAGGTCTGTTTGGCTTATTGAGCAATACTTCATTTCTCAAGTAGCCCGTCTGGAGCAAAACAAGCACTCAAAGAAGAACTGGATTCATTCCACTTACATTTTGACACTTCGCCTATTCTATGCGTCCAGGCGCATGCTGCAGAGAACAGGGGAAAAAAAGGAGTATCTGTGGTTGATAGTACCACAGAGCTGGATGAGACCCTTGACTCATCTAGACATTTCTCTGCCCTGAGGACATTTCTGGCAGACAGTTTTCTAATCTCTTTTTTTCATAATTCTTGTAGTAGAGACCAAACAATCTTGTTGGCAACTTTTTTTTTCTCCAGTTTTTCACTGTTGTTCACAGCCAGAAGAAGGAAAAAAAAAAAAAAAGTATGGTCTTTTCTGTAACATCAGCTCATTATTTTTCTTGTCTACTCATGTCACAACAAGCAAACTTTTCCATTTTTCCTTATATGTACATCTTATATTCACATCTTCCCTTGGTCTTCTTTGCTCTGATAACCCCAGATCATTCAGCATTAACTGATTAGTCATATTTTCTTTTACATAGGCTTTGAAGAATTATCATTGAAGCTCTTTATGCTCTTTCCAGCAGGTCCATATCCTTCTTGAAGTGGACTCAGAGCGCCTGCCAGGATCTTGGCCAAGCCTGGATTATTTCATCTCCAATATAATCTTCTTCTATGCTGACTTCCCAGCATACTGTTCTAAGAGCATCACATTAACTCATGTTCATCTTGTGAAACACTGTAGTCTTCATAGCCCTAAACCTGTTTTTTTTTCTGCAAAATTTTTTTTATTCAATGGCCCATTATTTGTGCAACTGGCTATTCTTACCTAAGATTATTAGTTTGTATTAAATATTTTCCTTCCTTTTTCTCTCCTTAAAATTTCTTATCTCTGATTCGTCAACATTATTTTGAATTCATCTTGATCTCTAGGGTAGTAAAGCAGTTAAAAGTCACTGCCAGAAGCATTAAAATTTTGGCCTTATTAATTAGCATCATCATCAACACATGTTCAGCACCTTTTAAGTTGCTCTAGGTTATCCCACCCAACTATAAAAACAGCAGCCAATAAATAAAGTGGCAATTAAAAAAGACAAGGATATCGACTCATCATTACCAAATCATCATGGCTTCTAGAATAAGAAATGTCCAGTAGTAATGATATATACTAAGAAGGATAAAGAGGCAGAGAGAAGTCAGTAAAGTTGGGCTGATGATGCCTACTTTACATTTAAAATAAAGAAAAAAACACAGCACAGAATCAAAACCAAGAAAGTTTGCAATCTTAGAAAATTACAGGGATGACAAAATTAATTCTGGTGATGTCTCTCTCTCATTTCTTTGGCTTACTAAATAATAGAAGTGGTAGATTTTTCCAAAATTCAGTAAGATAATTTTTACAGCAGGTTCACACACAAAGAAAATACAAACAGATGGCAAAATATGGTAAATCACAGTCTGGCAAAAATACCGGAAAAGGTTGTTCTCCATATTCATATTCAGAAAGATTTTAAGCTTAAAAAGTAGTAAGCAAGATGGATCATAGGCATACAAATGAGGAAGGACAACCTGATTTATACGTGGACTTACTGCAGCTCTGCCACCAAACTGGAGATTTTATATGAAGGTGAAACATAGTACGAGTCTGATATGAAGACTCAAGGACAAGACAATTAGGAATCCTTGCCTTTCATTGCCACAGATGAAATCTGTGATCTGTTGAAGCCATTCAGCCTGTTCAAACCTGACTCTCCCGCTTGTGTAAACTGAGACTCACTTAGTCCCTTTGGTAAACTGCTTTCCTGAGCTGCAGATTGGAAGTGATGCTTGCACAGCACTGGCCAAATGCTCATTCCTTTCAAGCTCATGGCAAAATTTCTCCAGGCCTCTTTGGCAAAGTCGATACTAATAAATGTGCCCAGCACCATTCTCTGGTCCTGCAGCCAGCTGGCAGAAACAACTTTCATCTATATTACTAAACCCTTTTACCCTTTTGAATAGGGTGGTCATATCCAATCCAAATTTGCTAAATCCCAAACCATTCCCAGGAACTGCAAACTTTATGCAAGCAGGCTGGTTAACCCAAATCTAGACTATGCCCAACTCCATTCCAACATTTCAGGCACACAGAAAATCAAGTTCCTGTGCCAACTTGACTAGTTCTGAGTAACTCTTGAGACAGACACTTGACATATTCTTTTTAATATACAGCACAATTAGAACCAATACCTCCTCCTACATAGCTTTGAAGTGTTCAGTTCATTTCCTTTTATAATATTGGTAATTATTTCAAATATTCTGAGAGACCTTGGAGAATACCAGCAATGTTCAACCAGAACCTAATTCGATTTCCTGAGGAAAGTGCCAGGCTTTGGGGTGTCCAATTTGGATTCCCCTCACCAGCTTGTTCTGCAAAGCTGCTTTTACATCCTAGCAGGAACATCCTGCACACTCTGGATTTGTGAACTCTTGTGCTGTTCAGATGAGTGGTAGAACACAGAGGTTAAACTAAAATCTGATCCACAGCCAAGGAGGGCTGGTAAACTCCAGCCAAGCATAAGGAGCTAAATTATTAAGGCAAAGCAGGTTTTTACACAGCATCACCCACTGAGCACAAGCAAAATAGTGTAAGCCCCAAGCTACCAGAATCAGTTGGCTATTTCCAAAAGCCAACAGCAGCGAGAAAGCTATCGCATGACTTCTTTTCGAATAACAGAAGGAAGGGTAGGAGAAAGGAGGGGCTGGGTGGAAGCAGAGCGGTTTGACAACTAATCTATCATTTTTATTAGGCTGGCTCTGCAGACATTTGAATTGCATTTTCCTCACTTTTTAAATAAAATGGAGAATGGTAACACTAACAGCGTAGTTCCTCATGAGTGATAGAGTAATTTAAACTTCATAAAGCCTCCTATTTCAGATAGTGCTAATTTATATGTGAAAGAACCTGCAATAGTAGAATTTGTGCTGAAAGAAAAAACCCTACACGGTGCTTTAACACATCTGTCAGAGGGCACAAATAAAAGATTTAGCAGGAAACTCCGGAAAAAAATAACGACCTCCAAACGCACCTATGATTCCACACTTACATGCATACAAAATGACCGAGAAGATGACAGAACAGTGTGGAGGCTGGGCACTTTGTGGAAGCTGTTTTCTTAACCTCTGTGATGGCCCAGCCTCCCTGCTGTGTTCCCCCCACCAGCTCTCTCCGGGTGCTGCACAATGTCATCCAAAGCACCAACAACAGCTTGAGTAAAAACAGCTTTCACTGAGAACGGGAGAGATAGGAAAGAGATTAGTGCTTTTCATATATAAACCTTATGGTTGGTGACCAAAGCTGAAGACAAACTACAGGAGTGGGATGAGGGGAGTGCCTGCAAGGAGAGGCAAAAACTGGGTGACTCAGAAGATAGTTTAAATCCATCAACAGGCAGCTAAGATCTGAACAAGTCGTCTGCAACCAGGGGAGAAATCACAGTCCCAGTGTCAATGGCTACAAATCTCACTGCCTTTGATGTGGTCGGTATTTTACCCCAAAGTTACTACCTAAGATTGTTATCTGGCTACTCGCTGGTCTGTGTGAGACAAATTGGCAGTCTTCATCGAGATCCTGGTAGACTAATTCCACAACACTACATTTGGCATTCATTAGCTGTCCTGGCTGTGGGGCTAAGTAGGAACAGTTGGAAAGGCTGAACCTCCATTTCACCCCTCAAAGGTGGTCTTTCCAGCACAGATTTGAGACCCACTGATAAATCAGTGTAGGACAGAGAGTCCTGCAGTTGGTACATGGGTAATTAGGTGACTTAAACCCTTGAAGGCTTTGAATATTTCTCTTCATCAGCGCTGCATATAATTATATACTCCTTGTGGATTGTTAATAGTACACTGAAACTGGGTAAAATAAATCTTTCCTTTCCCTTTAGGCTTTCTGAGGGGGGGTAGAGGAGAAAGGAAGAGGAAGAGTCGTAGTACCTACTTCAGAGAAAGCTGCCTATATCAAGGAGAAGAAAAGCTCAGAAACACAAGTAATGGTATATTAAATATTTGTTCAGCTCTTTCAATTTTACTGAGAGGTTTTTTTTTTGACATTCCTACAGAAAAATTGACGTTGGAAAAAATCCTGATGCTTAGGATCGATCTTTATTCATAAGGTTTACTTGAACTGACTGCTGCTACAGTGGCAGCAAAGAGATAAATGTTCTCCTGAAGTACTCTTACTGTAAGTACAATGCAACCCGAGTAAAATGAAGTCAATCAGCACTGCACTTGCATTCTGAATAACCTGCTACAAGGCACTTTTAATGCTTTAAATACCCATTCATCGCTGCCACACTAGAAGAAAAATTACAGTTCACTTCAGCTAAGTGGTGTCTCCCTTCAACAATGTAAAAAGCTTCTGAACTCCTGCTTTTATTCTGACCTTGTAAAGCAGTTTTCTGCAAGTTAAGAATGGGAAAGGAGGGAAAGGGCAGGAGTCATGGTGATGCTTTCAACCTTGGAGACAAATGGAATGGCTTAAGGTTATTAAGAGGATAAATAATAAAGGGATAAATAGATGTGAAGACCCCAAATGCAGTGCTGCCTCTAGGTCCCTCATTCAGGTGATTACTTTGGCTGTCCTAAAGATGAATCTCATGTCTGTGCAAGACTAACAGTCTATAGGTCACAATGCAGATACAACAGTGTTTGCCAAAGACTGACGGCTACTAGGTAGAAAACTGATTAGCAGACTATGCAAGATCAAACAGAGGAAGAGAGGTGACCATGGCAAAGCCTTTTCTGTAGCCTGATCTTTGGAAGAGCAAAGGTTGGTAATGACTTATTTGTGAAATGGGGCAGGGAAGGACCTCAGGGATGCGGATGGTCTGATGCACATTTTTAAGTGTGAGAAAGTTTCTTCTTTGCTGTTCCTCTCTGCTCATGTTCTTTCTTGACCTGAAGGTTTTAGGCAATTTCCACTCCTACACTATTTCAGAGAATCGCAGATCAGCTGGGATTGGAAGGAGGTCATCATGCAGGGTCAGTTTGAACAAGCTGCCCAGGACTATGTCCATTTGGGTTTTGAATACTTCCAAGGATGGAGACTTCACAGCCTTTCTGGGTGACCTCTGTCAGCACCCAACTACCCTCACAGTAAAGTGTTTTCTTACATTTAAGGGGAATTTCCTGTGTTTCAGTCTGTGCCCATTGCTCCTCATCTTGTCACTGGGCACCACTGGCAGATATTTATACACATTGACAGAATTCCCCCAAGCCAATCCAGGCTAAACAGTCCCAGTTCCCCCCAGCCTCTCACCATTTATCTTATTCATTTCATGCTTAATCATGTGCTCAGGATTGTGCTTGGTCTATTGCAGGATTTAGCCATTTAGGCAGCAAAACAAATTCTCAAGCATGCTAAAATGTCCAGTATCATGCCCAGCAGTAATCTGGAAGGAGCCTCAAAATACTGTTATTCCTTTATTCCTCTACCTTGAGCTCTTACTTGCTTAAGCTGTTCTCTGCAGCCTTTTTTTTTTTTTTTTTTCGCATTGCACATCTTTTATACCAGAAAGTGTCTTGCTTTGATTTTCTATGTGATTACAGCATTGCAAGTATGCTACTTCTAGCTGCTGGCTCAGAAGAAGGAGCTGGGTGGCCTGTGATGAATGATGCCCAGTAAGAGAGCTCTTAACCATCAGATGACTTCTCTGCTCGGGACAGAGAGAGAGACTATTTCTCTCTGTGAGCAAACCTTTCATCTTGCAGCACTCCTGAAAACTCAAATCTCCTTTTCACTCAAGTCTTTCTTTCTAATATCCATCTAGTTTTGAGTAGTAAAGTTCACAGGAAAAAAAAAAAAGAGAGAGAGAGAGAGAGACAGAGAATACAGCTTATAGCTTTACATCTTTAACTACAACATTCTGATAAGGATATATGAAATTCGCATTAACACAGGAGCCATGCACTCATTCATGGTTATTTTATTCAGTGGACAGTAAGTGACCATAGAAGTTTTTCCTACAGTTAAGGATAATTTCCTCCTTAGTGTCCCAGATACTTTTGTCCCTGTTAGTGTCACAGATACTTTTGTCAAGAAGACAAAGCCCCATTAAAGTTGATAGTTTTTTTCCATGCAGATTTAGGGAATTATTTTTTAAAATACTGAACATTTTCTATACACTGAATAGTGACTAGATACATACTTTCATATTCTGCAATTTTGAAAAATGATTTTTGTAAATTTGTATTATTCTCAGAATTAAAAAATGTAATAGTTTCAAAGCAATTTAAATAAAAAATCCAAAAAATCTGGTAAAACATTCTCATCATTGTAGTAACATAGGAACTATTTCCAACGTGCAGTTATTTTTATTTTTACTTTTAAAAAGTCAGTTTTAAGCAAAGTCACTCCTTGTATGCATTTTTTATGACCAACTCAAGACAAAACTGAATGCACCAGTAAATTAAATAAACACAATGTTTTATTATTGTGTTTTCCTTTGTGATAGCTATCTGTGTTAAATCATTCCAGAGTCCAAGTGTAGTAGTTTTTTGCTGTGATAAAACACAATGGAGAAAAGCCTATTTAAAAAACAAATAATTTAATTCCTTGACGCAGCCCAGAGAAAGTAAGTATGGATAATAAAGCAGGTTGAATACAACCTTAAATGTTTTTTCATTTGTTTTCATAATTTAGCAATTGCTTTTCCATAGTGGAAAGAAATAGTTAACAACATAAAATATACTTTGCTAGAATGTGTAAATTAAGTGAATTATTTTGATACTTATTTTTTGCAGGCTGTCTCCAATTTCCATTAGCAATTTAAAATGAATACTAAAGGAAGGAACTGTTCTTTACCAGCTTAATACTTACACATCTATTATGTGTTCATCTCCTGCAGGTGAATTCAGATCATTCTTACAAAACTTAAACTTAGTTTACCACTTCGCCTGAACAGAAAGTCAAATTGACCAGGACTAAAAAGGACTTACAGACATTTAGTTAAAGAAGACAAAATATTGCATCTTTTTGTCACGTATTATAATTCAGAACAGCAGTGACAGACTTTTCCCTAAGCTCCCATAATTTGAGAAATGTGAATTCTTAATTCATCTCCACTAACAATGCAAACAGAAATGTAAGATAGGATAGAAATATAAGCTTTCTGTGTGGCTATGGATACAGTTCTCACCTCCAGAGACATTAAAAAAAAATGAAAAGAATACAGCATCCTAGATTCAGGCAGGATTATTTCCATCCACTATCATCTCGTACAGAATTTTAAAAGCCTCTGATAAGGCGAGTTACTCCTAGGGAGTTCACTTTCTGGAATATATACTACTGAGTCGTTGCCAGACTAACAGGTCTGAGTCAGCCCTATCCTAATCACTTCATCCATAGCCTGATTGTCCATGTGTCTTATAATGTTGGACTTTGTTCAAAATAAATAATGGCAGTAACAAGCCACAGGCTGAACTTTCCTCTGAAATTTTTTTAAGACAACATCTTCTTGCATAAGGCAAGCAACATCTGCTTGACAATGAGAAAGAAAGGCATAATGGTTGGGGTTGAGAAGAGGAAAATAAAGGCAGTACGATCAAGGCAAAGTCCTACTGTACTGAAACCAAAGGGATCATGGCCTCCCACTCCAGCCAAGCTGGGAATGGGCTCACAACATCTCTTTCTGCTGCAGCTTTGATCTGACCATACCATCTAACTCTTCTGTGGCTTTATATCTCCCAGCTGAAGGTGAGTGATGCTGTTTAAACTCTTCAATCTGCTAATAGAAAATGCAGCCCCTTTGACTCCAGTTTACTGAATTGGAGTTCAAAAGCCCTCAACATTTCCCTGATGCTTCCTAAGTTGCAGACACTACAGCCCCTACATCACAACCCTCCTGGAAGGCTGGTCTTCTGTATTTGACCTACTGATAGTTTTACAACCTGATATGTTTTCCATAAATCTACAAAAAGGCTCCTCATTAATGTCTTCCTCTACAGTAAGCCTGATTATTTACCCCTGCTGACTAGATTATTTTTCAGATTAGAAACTCAGACAGATCTCTCAGACAGACATTATAGCCTGTCACATACTTTCATTACTTGTAGGATGCAAAAGACCTCTTCTGAGACAAGAACACTTTTGCCAGTGTCAGTGAGAACATGCTCGGCAGACAGGAGAGCACGTTGAGAGGTGTGTCCCATAGTTTGGAATTTCCTTTTATGTTAGCGTTGTGTTGGGGGATGTCACATTTAATCAGTTGTAATCCTTCTCATGCTGCATTTTCCTACATGGAAGTATAACACAAAGTACAATGACATCCAACCATTGCTGAAGTTAGAGTAGTTCAGCCATCCAATTGTGTATAATTCAAACTCACCAGATTTATTTCTTTCCACTAGAGAATGTCTGTCAGAGCCAGGAAAAAATTTTATCACCAGGCTAAATTCATATCAACAATTAAATAATCGTTTACAGAAATGGCAATTTTGCAAATAGCACAATGACTCCCTGAAGCCTTTTTTTTTTTTTTTTTTTGAATCTCCCATCCTTTTTCCCTTTCGCATCTTTGTACATTTTTAGTTCATGGCAGCAAACTTTTGTTTGCCTGGGATTATAACTTTTAGCTATCTTTCATATAAAAAAACACACATAGCTATTTGTATCTGAGGTTGGAGAAGTATTTGTTTTCATTTGAATTGATTAGCTGTTAGCAATAAAACAAAATCTAAATAAACAAAAGAAGATGATTCGGACAGCAACATTCCGTTTTGCCTCTGGTATCAGATCTGGATAAGACAGGAGAAAGGAAAGCTAAATCTCCATTTTTGTTTTCCCTGAGTATGCTGAATATTTTTGCAAATTTAGTGATATGTTAGAATAGGTTTGGAATCTCTAAAGGGGAAAGATATGGGATATCGAATTGGGAGTAGGAGTGTTTTCTAAGGAAAGCGCAGGGCTGCATGAACCATTACAACTGAACAGGTTTCAGCACTAAGTCTCCCAGAGCTGCAAATACTCTGTCTCTGCCTAAAACCACACTGAGGTTATGGGGAAAACTGTTAGCACAGTGAGGCAACCTCTGGAGGGAGGGGAATCTAAAAATGGAAGAGCATTTGTACATGATTATCTATTGTAAACTCATAATCCAGGCCATCCTTAATAAAAGCACTGAGTTTCTACAGACCTTTCTACATGCTCAGGAATGCAGATCTGGAAGGGAGCTCTGAATCAGTCTTTTTTTCTGCTACTTTGGGCACCTTATTGCAAGATATCTTTCATATACTTGAAGAAGATTCCAAAGTCCTTTATGGAAGATGTCATTCTTATGATCTCCATTTTACAGATGAAGATACTTAGAGGGGTGAAATGGCTAACTCATGACCACCCAATAGCCCAGTAGAAATGCTGGGAGCAACTCCCCATTTCCTGAGTCTACACTCTGTGTTTTAGTCACTGCACTGCACAGGGTCTTCTGGAGGCTCTTCCCAGATTGCAAAGATCTGCATCCCACAACACCATTGTTATTCATGCTTGTAATGCCTTGCCGTACTGATTTATGTAAAAAAAAGGACTCAGCGCGCTGCAGCAATATTGGATAAATTCTTCAGTACACATTTTTGTCTGGCATTTCTCGGAACACAGAATTGGTCCCAAAGTGCCTGGCTTCTGGAAACTATTGGAAAACAACAGGAATCCTTCGGTTTCTGAATAAAACTTTCCACCTGTCCTTATGGATGCTGAAAATTAAAGAGTGCAATTTTGTCAATTACAATAGAAAATACCAGGGCCATTACTTGAGAGGGTCATGTATTAAATACAGACCACCCCAGAATGCCTTTAAACACGAGCAGGAAAGAGATTACTATTCATAGGGCTAGGACCTGCCAATCAGAGCAGGACTGAATGCCTGTCACTCTCCTTCATATTTGACTTGGAAGCAGCTCATATCAATATGTAGTCAGGAAATGGCTCTTTAATCACTGCAAAGTCTCTCCTGATTTTAAAGATTAAACCAACCACAGGCTGCTTTGGTCTCTATTTATTTTATTTTTTTTAGCTCCTCCAGATAACTGATGATAGCATTTGAGAATGATTAGCCATGCTGCATGGCCTAAGCATACAGCTTGCTCTGATTTCATGCATTATGGGCCATGCAGCACAACATTGATCTCAGATAACAGCACATCCAAAGAGATCTGACAGACCTGTCTATGAATGATATATGGGGGGGAGACAACTTGAAATACAGAAGGAAAACAAATTACCCAATATATTAACAATGATCCTGTCAGAAATTCCATAGGAAGGTGGGCCAGGAGAAGAAAAGGGTTTCCACAGAAATCCCAGTGAGTTGGGATTCAGAAGGCACCTCCTTGCACGGCTAAGCAGCAGCTGCACAAAATGCTATTGCTCTAGAAGAAATATCAAGCAGAACAGATACATGATCATAAAGATATATTTAAATTTACAGAAAACTTACTAATGACAATGGAACTATTTGATGGTGTCAGCAGGTCTAGAAGAGCAGGCAACAGCCAAAGCCATCAGTGTTTCAGGAAAGCAGAGTAGATAAGAGAGAAGATAGAGCAAGGGGTGTCATCAGCTGGAGAGGACCAAAAATGAGATCTTCAGGTGGGGGAAGAAGAGCAGACTTGTCCCATGGGACTGTGACAAGAAGCTGGAGTTTGAGACGGGAGGACAGCCACATTGGCCATTCATAATGATGTGTGTCCTGAAGAATGAAGATTGGAGATGCATGGGAAGGCACATGATGCACAGATGTTCTTCATATGAGAGCCTGCATTATAGGGGAAAACCAGGTTATTACAGCGCAAAGGAGAGGACAGGACAGCCTAAAACTTTTGAGTGACCTGAATCACTGAATTCACACAGGGAAGACTTAAATTCTCACACAAAGAAGGACCAAATCTACCCTGCAAGCTCATGCTAGGGTTGGAAAGGGGCATGAGGGCTGACAGCTCTGGCTATGCTGTCACCTGATGCTTGGTCGCAAGGATCGCAAGGACTATTCATCAACCCTGTTTTTCTGCTTCTGGAGTGAACAGTGATCTGGCTCAGTTCTGAGCAGAGAAATACTCCCCAGTCTGACATACAACAAATAAATCTTGTTGGAAATTACTTTTCTCAGATTCTGCATTGCTCTAAAAACACGTGCCATGTTTCACCCATCCTCCTCTGCACTTTTTTCTCCTGTATTAGATTTACAGTGGAAACAAGGTATTGCGGTGGAAGTCCCTCAACCCACTCCTCCCACTAAACTTTATTCTTTCATGGCATTTAAATGATAAAAAATGAATTGTCAGATAAAATTTAATAGTAAAAGCCTTTCCTTTTGCTTTAAGGGCTTTTTGTTTCCCAGAGAAAATGTCTATTTTCAAGGTTGCTGGTATTTTAACATATGTTAAAACATACTCAACCACTTCATCTAAACTTAGAAAACATACGGCCAAATGGGCCACATCATTCTACATTTCTGCCATTCAAGCTTCGGTCCAAAATGAAATGGAGAAAAGGCAGAAGGCATTTGGTTCCTCAAAGCTTCTTGAAAAGCCACTGAAATCAGCAGCATGACTCCCTCTTAACATGTGTGGAGTGAGTCAGTCTGTACAATTTCAGCTAGAAATACCAGCGGGACCACGTAAGGGTGGGAGTGGTATGCACAGAAAAGCTGGAACTGCACATTTATGGCCATTTCAGAAAGATGCATTCAAAGTACTTAGAAACCCCGAAATCGTTGACATACATCAAGAGAAAAAACACCTTCAACTCTGATGTTTGCCCCCTGCGAGTGTCTCTAAGTGCAACCTGCTCTTGAAAAGTTAACACTTCATTGGAAACGTCACACTGGACATACTTTCAGATTCCTCCCAGAGTCTTTTGCCTTTCTGCTTTAGAAATTGAAAAACTTGAGCTTTTTCTAAAAAAATAGCTCTGGTATGACGAGATCATGGTCTCACTTGGCATTCCCAAGACACTCATTGTGACACAGAGGTAAAATTTCATCTTGACATATCACTATAATGTCAGTAAAACAGACTCTGAAGAGAAATTTCCAAACAGTCTTTCAGTAAATTAATGAGAACAGTAGACTGCAATTATTCCTGTTTTCAAGATAACCACTGCAATTTCGGATTTCTCAGTTAATTCACCTCGCTGATATCTCCTGCTTCATACCAAGTCTTTTCATTAAACACAAGGAAAAAGAATATATTGACTCATCGACTCCTCAAAATCAGTTCTTCAAGATTACTGACTTTAATCATTTGAATAGCTGACAGTACACTCTGGATAGGTAATTTTTTCCATGAAATACCTCCAGCTGTGATATTGCCTCATGCCAGATTGGACTAGCAAACACATGCGAGCCAATCTCCACAGTTGATGATGAACTGAAAAGATTTGATACGGGGAATTAAAAGATAAGGATGAATGAACAAGCAGTAACGTACAGGCAGGAATGAATAGCCTATTGAACCTAATTTGTTCCCATATGTGTACAAGTGGTTCTGCTTATGATTTGCTATTCTTATTTTTTTATTTCTTTTATCACTAATTTATACGATCATCTTGTAAGTTATACCTTCCTCTAGGCAGTTTGTTGTGAGCATTTGTGTTATTGTCACTGTTACAGAGTCACAGAATGGCTGAGGTTGGGAGGGACCTCTAGAGATCATCTAGTCCAACCCCCTGCTCCAGCAGGGACACCTAGAGCACGTGGCACAGGGTGGCATCCAGGCGGGTTTGGAAGATCTCCAGAGAAGGAGACTCCACAACCTCTCTGGGCAGCCTGTTCCAGGGCTCTGTCACCCTCACAGGAAAGAAGTTCTTCCTCACACGGAGATGGAACTTCCTGTGTTTCAACTTGCGCCCGCTACCCCTTGTTCCATTGCTGGCATGAGAAGACTTTGGCCCCATCCTCCCTACAGTCACTCCTCAGGTACTTGAACATGTTGATCAAATCTCCTCTCAGTTCTCTTAAATAAATATAGCAAGGCTTTGAATTAATATTATAAATAGTTCACTTCAAATATAGCAGATAGTCATGAGATTTATTTTTTTAATGACTTGGTCTCAAAACAACAGGTGTCTACTGGAGATTTCAGAAGTGGAAGGCTCGTAACAGAATGAAAGTACCAGTAATAACTCATAAATACGCATATACGTATAGAAACTACCTTACTTAGATGTCAGTATAGATTGGATAAAATGTTTGGAATTTTGGCTTTAAATCCCCTTAACCATGCACTTTTTTCACTTCATCCTGCTAAATTTTGTGTTTAATTAGATGTGACAACTGCTGCTAAAAATACTGGAGTTTGTGGACTGACAGTACAACTCCAATCCGCACAAGAGGGCCAAATTCAGCTCTCCTCAGAAGATATAAATCCTGAAATACTCTGATTAGAGTTAGGACAGCAAGTGTAAATTTGCACCCTGAGAGAACAAAAACTGGCTCGTGAAGCTGAGGAGTGCAATTCAGCTGGCAGTCCCGTATCAGTTTTTTTGCTTGGGCTGTGTTCCTGCCAGCATGTTTTACAACTTTGCTTCTTTTCTGGTATTGACAAGCTCTGCATTTTATGGGAAGAGGAGTGCCTTTGCCATTTTACTCGTATTCAGTTCCTCTGACCCTTCCACTCAGGAGAAGTGGCTGGACAGGAGATTCATGAGGCTGGCCTGTGCTGGACATTCAGTGCTTGGTAGCTGTGCCAGCTAAGCTTCATGATGCAGACAGACAAAAAGTCCCATAATTTGCAAACACAACAGAGCAGTTTTTGCTGTTAAGCTGCATCAGTGCAAATCACCATTTGTAGTTATTTGGTGAGTCTGCTCCCAGGCTTTGTATGGGCATTTAAATGAGGCTTGTTTCTAAAAGTTCTTTCCTTCTTCCTTCTGCGCCTCATTGCTGTCTCACCGACACAAAGGGCTACAAGGAACCATCTTTCCAATGTCCCGATCCTTGTTCTTTAGGAGGAAAAGCCTCTCTTGGTGCGAGACACACAGGGCACATCTCTGCCACTCAAAGTGCAACGATCTAGCAGTTGCAATCCAACACCCTTCCCCTGGCTCACACAAGTAGGATGTTAGCTATCCAGTTAGCTATCCAGGCATGCCTGTGTTGCCAGGGGGAGTATAAACATATTCATGCACTTCAAGGAGCATAGACCTTGTTTCTTGATATCATCACTCTGTCGGCTCTAGGTAGCCCACCGCATAGAGGCAAGGTAAGTAATAATTCATGTCTTGTTTATACAGAGCAAATGTCCTTTGCTAGAGCTGATAGCATGAGAAGGACTATAGTTTCAGGGTTGATGATTTTGGAACTGTAAATAAAAAAATATCTTAAGTAAAAGAGACAAAAGAAAAGGTAATAAGAACTGCCCTTCAGCTAATTAAGAGTCCCAGCTTCCTCTCTCGATCCTGATAGCCCAATCTGAAAGAAGTTTTTGGGGTTGTTCTGACAGCAAAGTAGCAGCTCATGATGTCTGGAGTAGATTCAAATGTCCCATCGGGATAATGCCATGCTTTCCTTAGTAAAGCATCCAACAGCAGAAACAGAATTCACAGGGTTTTATCTTTCCCCATATAATGGACCACAGCCATGCTTTTGCATTAGCTACCAAAGGCAAATGTAAATTCTCTGCCACTGCTGCAGTGGTACATATATAAGCAGAATCATTATATGTTACCTTGCTTTCAAATATATTAATGCTCTCCACAGAAGCTTAAACAAGGCCTCCCAGGACTTGTCAAATGCAAGGGAAGGAATAAACAGAAGCTTTAAGCTTTGGCATCCTTAGGAATTTCATACAGTACAAAATGCCTAGCTTTCATAATGGTTTCACAAGCCTCCAGAAGTTCAAAGCGATAAATATAAGTAGCCAGACTATTCCACAGTTGTCGGCACAATATGGTATCAAAGTCCTATATTAAAATGAACAGCCATCAAAATAAAGGAATGAATTTTTAGTTGTATCCCACAGGAATTTCTGCATCCAGATCCCATTAATCATCACAGCTCTGCATGAAGTTCCCTTTAACATTAAGCTTAGTATGGTAACTTATGACAAGCATGGGACCAGGGCCAAATTCTGCCCTTTATATCTCAGCAATACCATTAACTGTCAAGTCATCCAGCTGCAGTCAAAGTCAGGTCTGGTCATTTGTCTGGTGTGTAACTATCACTGCATATTGGCTTCAATGGTTCATTTATTTGCACGTAACTAGTGCAAATAGTTACGTGCAAATAGAAGAAGCACGTAACTAGTGATCAGGTAAACTGGGAACCCAAATGAAGTTTCTCGTGTGTCTTCTTACACCAGGAAGGGTTCAACATTTAGATTTCTGCCAGAATACACAAGTCCAACACTATCAAATGAAGAATGGCATGGGATATTTAATCACCAAAATTAGCCAGAAGGATTCAGGTTTTGGGTCTCGACAGAGAAAAAAACATATGAAACGTATCCTGCATGTTTACATTTTCTGAACACCTTCTCTTTATTTTATCAGAACTATGGATTTTTTAGTGCTTACACACAGATACATACAAAACATTTGAAGTTACAAAATATTCACAACGTTATTTTACTTGGCTTCTTTTCACTGGAAGGCAAAAGGAGTGGTTGAGATTTAAAGCGTGGATTTTACAGTACCTATTTACCATACATGGACAATAGTGGGGACAATCAAGACTTGAAAGCTGCAATATAAAATAAATAATTGCACACAAAAGAAAAATATTGCATCTGCAGCCCTCACCACAGAGATCTGTGCATGGTATTTTCTTGCTAAGTACTCCAGTTAAAGCTCAACCAATGCATCATCTAGTGTTTCTTCTGTGACTTGTGCAGCTTGAAATGTGCTACTTTTGGGCAGTAAATTTTTGATGGTCAAAAAAGAATGTAAACCAAACACTGTAGGGTCAGATCAGTGAACTTAAGGAGAAGTAAGAGAGATAATACTTCTGGGAGGCATGGAATTTGTGAATTGTGTCAACATGGAAATCAGAAACGAAAAAACATTATGCACTGGCAAAATTGTCTATGAACTTGTGATATTTATAAGTAAAAAGATCTCAACTTGGAGCATTTCAACATGGAGATAAATGCATATATGCATACATAATCACATGTGTGCATTCACTCAGTATTGTGTGCATTCATGGAGTATTAGATTCCATAAATCTAAATCTAAATTGTATCGGCATAGCTCAGGCACTCACTCAACACCTAAATTTAAGTTTCTTGGTGACATTGAGTTCAGTGCTCAAATTCCCTTTTCATTCAGCAGAAACACAGATTTCTTTGAAGGGCTGCAGAAGGAAGGGGTCTGTCCCCTTAGATACACTCTCTCTGGAAACCCTCAAAGTCACCTGTCCTGTTGACTACAACAGCGGCTTGCATAGGGCCTAGTTACTTCGGAAGATCTACTGCACTGGATACACAAAGTATTAAAACCAGCTAGATGCCTAAATTAGACTGGAGCTCATGTTGATTTCAGATTGAGATTAGCAAACTAATTAAGCTGCAAAGCCCCACTGGACTGCGTGTGCAGTACAAGAAAAGGAAAGCAATCCGTGAAATCAAGGTCCAACAAAAATACCACTAATCAGAGGACTATTTTACCAAGACTATCACAAGATATAGCAGATGTCAAAAACTTAAGGATTCCAGAAGGATTAGAACTGCGTCTGCACAATAAAAATATCCACAATCTCTGGGAATCACTTCTATGTAGCTACAAGGATTTGTATTATTAATTATCAATAGTACTATCTATCATTAAGCTTGTCCAGCATTTTCCCACCATAAAAGAGTTTCCAGTGACTTATAACATTGCTAAACTTTAACCACTCAAGCTGTTTAAGACTGAATTTTAGCTGCCTTCGACTGGGTGTCCTTTGAGAACTTCTTAGCCAAAAGACATCAAGGATTTCCAAGAGTTCAGCCAGAAGAAAATAAGTGTTTTTGTCCATATTAAAAAAAAAGTCTGGCAGATATTTTCCTTTGAGCAATTTTACCCCCCTTGTGAAAAGACATAACTTTGGACAGGGAAAGTCCTTTGTGTTAAGAATGCGCTTTCAACTCTCCCTAAAAAACATCTACCTTCACAATGGAACTGATTGTCCTCTGGGATACTGTTCTCTCTCAGTGACTGAAAAGAGCTGCCACAACCTAAGCTGATACTCATTTTTAACAAGTCAGGTTAGGTAAGATTGACTGCCTATTCAATATATCACATATATGCAGTTTAGATAGGCATTATACACTAAGTACGTAGTTATGTCAAAATGTAATGGCAAAGTAATGGCAAAAGGTATTCAGTAGTTAAGTAGTGCATACCAGGCAATACCAGGCTCATAATTCCAAAATCCCCAGTCGCATTATGGAAGGACTCACCTTTTCCCAAAGACTCTATAGGGCATCTGGGCTCCTCACCCTACCAACATGGGAAAGGTGTCAAAGTCCAGAGTACGAACACCCCTTTAATACAATATCAATGTGAATTTTGTGGTCTAACTTGAGGAAAGGCATAAGCTAAACTGAAAAAAAATGGTCTTTTACACCAAAAGGAGTCTCCACACACTCAAAGATATTCGAGGTGTGGTTGCACCAGCTTAACTTTGTCTATATAACTGGTAAAACTTTCCCATGTCAACAGGGCTTTATCTTCAGGAAATCTAACTGTACAAGGGAATGTGAGTTCAAGGGGGCCTAAATTACTGTATGACCATCTTAAATTACAACCAAACATGAATTTGGCTGAAGTGCTTTCAGTACAGGAAGCATTATAGCCCTGCTTTGCTATGGCTCTGTTTTTGTCAGTGCTCAAGCCGAGCCTACTGAGGGATAGAGCAGAAAGCAAAAATATGCAGCAGTTTGGCAGAAGGAAGACAGACAAAAATTGCCTTTAGTGGCGAAGGATAACAGGGCTCCAACAATACCTCCCTGGAGCGCCACAAAGTGAATCACCAACTTGGCTCTCAGTTCGTTAGCTTGTACTGCTGTGACTTCACTCTCCCCTCACTGGAGCAGGACAGGCAGGTGTCTCGCTTGTGTCTAGCTGAGACACTCTGCCCTCACAACTTGATTTCCTCTTCTGCACAGTCTCTGCCTGAAAGTCTAATCCTGTGTTTAGGACACCGTGCTCTGTTGCTATGGAAGTTATTGGGATGTTAGAGATTTAATATAATGACTTCACTGTAGGGCTAGATGCGGGGATAAGGGAGAAGCTTAACTGTGAAAAAAGCCAGCATTGTAAATGTGATTGCTTGATTACTAGAATGGATGGAAATATTCTCTGACACCCTATACACCCCTAAGAAAAAGAAAAAAAAAAGTATTCTGAAGAGTGTTTTGTACTTCAACTTCTCTTTGTATCAGTTTTTCTTAGACAGATCTTGTGCTCTTTCAGGTTTCCCAAAGCAGTATAGTTGCTTACTTCATCCCATACAGACCCTCACACACTTCCCAAACCTACTACTTCTGTATGTGTGGTAAAGCAAGTTAAGTTCCAGAGGACTTTTCTATAGCCAAGACATCAGTTTCCCTTTCTCGTTGCTGGAATCTGGTGTTTAAGTCCTTATTGATTGCCTCCGTTTGTATAAGTGACATCTATAAGTCCCTATCTTGTTTGGTAATTTTCACTCTAAATCTCAGCTCAAATCACCTTGTGATAAATCCCTTTCCCTCATCATTCTCACCCCATCTGCTCTCCCTGAGGAGACCTTTATTTTCCATCTTCCAAGCTCATCTCTTCGAACAGTAAGGAAGCTGTCAGCTGCTGTGAAGATTTGTTAAGGCACTAAATCTCATACTTTAAACCTTTAAATACATTTATCCAGGTAAAACATTTTGAAGCAAGAAAGCAAACTCTGAAGGTTCACTAGCATATGGCATAATGATTAAGCAGCCAGATACCAATGATTTGCATTCTCCTTATTATCATTGTTTTAACAGGGTGAAATCTACTTTCCATGTATCAATTTATTTGAAAAATATTTTACTCAGTTTATCCTTCATCAGTTTGATCATTCTTGTTACTGAATAATGGCTGAACCCAGAAGTCATGAATTTCATTAGGTTAAGTACCCTGCAGCATGGATTCTGACCCTAGTTTGTCCAAACCAATTCTTCTAATTAAGCTTTCTTTCAGAGTAAATGGAGCATCAGAATTATCAATGTCATTCTTCTGGCATTTCAGGCCTGATTAGTCACCAAAGAAGTACAGAGTACAAAAAATAGATAAGGATTTGTTCTAGATTGCATTTTCCTGAGTCTTCTGAGTTTCATTTCAAGGGATGAATCACAGCATTGTCTGATTCTTTCCTCGTCCAACTTCATTTGTCCATTGTCTGTGTACAAAATGAATCATTCACAGAATTTGTGCACCAGGATTCCTGCCTACCGTAAGTTTTTAATATCTGCCACTATATCAAAAAACAACTGATTTTTTTTTCTCAACAGATTACTCTTCTATTTCATTTTTCTTTATTTAGGAATAAAAGGGCTCTGAGATCTTCTGGAAAATATGATAGAAGAGTCAAGCCTGTATTAGTGTTTCTCTACGATGTAGTTGGGCACTGGCAGGGTTAACAGTGAGGAAAAAATAAAGAGAAGAAATCACAGATTTTGTGATAGAAAGTGACTGTGAAGTCATCCAGTCCATCCTTTGCCAATATAGGCCTGTTCCCTACAGTATATCAATGAACTAGTGCTTTAAACAATCTTTTTGTAAACGATGAGGAAGCATCTTGAGCTAGCAGCAAGTGTGACTCCAGAAGGAGGAATAGGTGGCTTAAGGTGATGCAAGGGTAGGTTTGTGCAACAGCCTTGCTGAAGAATGACCTGAGTACTTCACTGAGACGAGCTGATTACAAGTGGATTACTGTATCCTGAAAAGTACAGACTTTCTCAGTATATATGTTCTCAATCTTCTCTCCCTTTGGGAGGAGCACCGGGATGTTAGTTTATTCCAGTTTCTGAAATATACTCTTATTTCCAGCTTGGACTTTTCTTGAAGCTGTCAGATTGTGCTGTTAATTGCAAGTTGTTTTTACTGAAGGGACAAACTCGGCAGCCCAGTTCCATTGCATAAGAATGAACCCACTGATTTTGGCTCCTTTAGCGCTTCAGTCAGGCTTCTCCTTTATAGATGTCTTCTCTACTGCAGAACTGAAGCAATACGAACTACCAAATTTAACTGCACAACACAGCTCATGTGCTGTGAAATAAATGTGGTAAACCACCAATGATTCATCATTTACTTATTGCAGAAAACAAACAGGTTTTCTTATGAGTCACATTCAGGCTGAGATTTTTTTCCTTCTCAAGCAAAACAGAAAACATTGTTATTTCAAGGCTGGGTGAAAAAGGTTCAGCTAAAATAAGAACTTCTTGAATCTTTGTTCAAATCTGGAACCTGGACATAAACTTATTTGATGTTCTGAGAGATTTAGGAATTTCATTTTCCACCCCATGTTGCTGCAGGGCAATTGCATATTGTGAAACTGAAGGCCACAGAGGGTGGTGGAATATGAATATGCTGGGATCCCTCTTTTTAAAGAATCAGAGTATGTTTTAAATAACAATGCAAATATGTTACATTCAAAACTGACTTGAGATCTGAGTCCTTGTGAAATCTGCACCATTGGTCATGAAATGCCAGTAAAGGATTCTCTTAAAAAAAATAAAAAAAGAAACATTGAGCTTGGTTCTGATTGTCAAGTTATTCTGTAAAGCTATTTAATCCTTTTCTGGAGCACACTTTTTACTTTTATCCAGACTATGAGAAAATTTGGACTATAAACTCTGTTGCTTTCTTGCAGTAGAAAAGTACTACTACATTTTAGACCTATCTGCTGTGGGCTTCAGACTATGAATTTTATATGAATTTTTTGCCTCTTGCTTAAGAAACTTACATGGCTATTGCTTGCCACAAATTTCAATATTAATCAGAGATTAGTGTGTTGCATTAAAGAGGTGCATATCACCTCAGGGAATCCAATGTAGGCTTTTCAGAGGAAGGAAAGCAACTAATTTTTTCAACAAGTCCATATAAGAAATTCTTGAAAAATGATAGGCTTCCAAACACCATATGAAATTCAGGACTTGTTTTAGTGCCACCTTCAGTATAAATACTGCTGTCAATAGCCAAGTCTGCAAAAGAAGTCGCATAGTCTAAGCTTAACTCTCAGAAGAAGGTTATGTAATACTAAGCATGAGAACAAGAGAAGTTGGTATTCATCTAGAGAAGGTCTCAGGGAAGGCAAAGGAGAAGGAATTAGAGTGTAGTGTTTGCATTCGTTAGAGCAAAAGTACATCCTTCAGGGGCACCTCATCCTAGTCTCATCCTAGTGCAAACACCTAAGCGCAGGTACAATGAATCACATACTAAAAATGTCAGCTTCCCTCCATTAACTATAGAAGAAGTCCAGGCATAACCATTGTCATTATCTAAACCTACTGATTTTGTATGGAGGGAAAAAGAGGATACTGGGAGGGAAAGGTGGAAAGAGCTAAAACACTAGATACTGAATGCTGAGTAGAAAAGGAAGAAGGGAAGCAGGATGTAAAAGAGATCTTAAGGCTTCTATAAGACTTCTTCTAGGCAGAAAAAGGCTGTAATTAATATCCAAGGTCCCATCCAAAGATGATCCAGCTCTCTCCTCAGAAACCTATGAAATGAAGGGCACTAGCACTTGTAGGTAGACCCAACTTGTTCGGCTCATGCTGATTCCAGAAGCATAAGTAGGCAGGTGGGTCATGAGGAGATATGGATCCTGAGTAGACATAAGCTATTATTAACCCAAGTGTGCTGTATTAGCACTTTCGTAGTACTGTACCCAAGCAATACAGGTCTCGCGAAGAAAATAAATAGGTTAAAGGCAGCCCAAAACGAACATGCTTACACTACTTCCAGAGTCAAACTTACAAATCCCCATTCAAGTTGTGGCCTGGAACATGCAGATGCACTATTCAGGTCCTTACTAGTCCTGGACTCTCTGCCTCTGGTCAACATGACCTAAAGTGCACCATCTGGATACTTGAGAATGAGCAATGCTTCTCCACTCATAAACAACAGTTTTAAGCAAATAGAACTTTCTTGGGGGAACAGGCCAAAGAAGAGAAACATAATACTAAATTGGAAAGGCTGAAAAATTACCAGTTGAAAAGGCTGTCCTCTTCCAGGATGATCTGGCAACAGTTCTCAATCTTTCCGTTGTCTGTAGCTAAGGCTGTCTGCTGAGTAAGTCATCACCTTCCTTGCCGTACCACCACCAGCTCGATGTCCAAGCTTGGAAGCATTCATGGACATGGAATTTACAGGACTTTTCCTACTGAACTTAGCTGAAATTATCATTAAGGAGACACAAACCAGGATCAAGAAAGCAGAAAAACTACTGTTTCTGCCATCCTTGAGCTGCTGAGGGTTTTGCAGCCCTCCAGAGCAGAGCTCAACAGGACTAGTCAGGAATAAGAAGAGATAGCAATCGTTTTTTCCAAGGAGTAAAAGTCTCCCCATGTTGACTATATAGAGAGGTCCATGCCTGAACTTCTGAACCAGTCTCCTCCGGGCTCAGTCTCATGCCAGCTCCTCTAACAATTCTGCAGCATCTTGGCAGCATGAAGAAGAACCTGTAGCCCAAGACGACACTTCCACTGACTCCTATTCAATGCAGGTAACAGCCTGGAAATACTTTCTTCCTTCTCATCCTCCTTCTGGTCTGTGCCGTTTCAGGGAGTCCCTTATTCTACCACTGACGGGCTCCTCAGTCAGACATTTTGAAAGCTTTCATCAAAAAATATTGTACTTATAGAGAAAAAGTTCAAGACTGTTATGTAAAAGAAATGAAAATGAGGCCTTAGCTATTCAGCCAACTTTTCACTTTTCCAGTAGATACTGGCATACTGTTCCTTCTTTTGGGGACATTGCTACTTATTTGGATGTTGTCATGGAGGAACTGCTTTTCTCCCTCCCTTAGATGCTAGCATCACCATCCTCACTCTTCATGGAGGAAAGCAGGACTGTAAGTGCATGGATGTAGTGAAGGAATAGAACAAGCAATATAGCAAAGCTAAATGAAGAGCAGACATTGAGGAATAAAGAAAATTATCACAATGACTGTTGTCCTTCAGCAACTTCAGCAAATGGTGCAGGCAACAAAAAAAGTATATTTCCTTTCTTTGCTCTACCAGGTGCATAGCATGGGTGGCATGCACAATGGCCTGCCTTTGCGGGAGACTCCAGAAAGACCTATGATTACATGTGAATGCTGCAGGTGATAGACTGGATTCTAATGGGAGCTGCAAATAAATACATTTGCTGGACCCGTGGGCTCAAGATTCAGCAGCTGTGATTTAAAACAGTTTGCAACCATAAGCAAAGAGCACAAGTATTTAGAGAAGAGACAGGTAAGCTAGGTGAAAAGGGCTCCTGCAAAGGTCTAGATGTGGCTGGAGCACCTGGGATTGTGACGATGTAGGGCAGCAGGCCCTGTCCCTGAGTGCTGCAAGCTGGACTTATGCTGACGTCAGTGGAAGTTCAAGGCACTTAACACCTCACAGGCCTGGGCCATAAGAACGACTTCCAGAAGGAAACTATCTTGAAAACAGATCATGTGCTGTTAAATGTAGCATAGATGCAAAAGGACAGAGCAGTGTGTGTTGCAAACTGTATCTTCCTCAATGCAGTATCCGCAAGCTGCGAGCTTATTCACTCTTGGCTCACTCTTCTCTCTGTCTTATCTGTTATGATGTTGGCACAGAGCTAAGTCCAGTGGGATTGTTGAGCTGGAACAAAACCGTAAATGTTCTCCAGGTTTTCTTTTCTTACAGAATTCCCCAACTCCCAACCTACTTAAGGGGGAGCCATGAGCTGAAGTAAAATTATAGTTTTGTCTTCTTCTCAAGCCAGATATCCCCGGAGGGAATACTGCTTGCATTGTACTTTTTCTCCAGAACTACTACCACTGCTACAGCACCTTGCATGGAAAACAGATTCTTTCTGCTCCCTGATGAAGATTTCAATTAACAAACGTAGATTAAATGAACAGCCTTTAGTCAATTCAATTTTGCTGTTCTTTACTTCTGCACACTGGAATTTCATAATTAATCTTTTATAGGCAGTCTGAACATTTATATAATGTTATAAAGTCTGCAGCTGTTACATGTGATCTGGCAAAGAAAGGACAGCAGAGTATGTTTAAAAATAAAAATAAAAATAAATTTAAAAATACTTCCAAGTCTACTTATGTATTTTTAGAAATGAAAAGATACAAGTTAAAATAAAGTTTAATCAAATATAAAGTTTTGAATGAGATAGATAGCCTCAGTTTTAGAGTTCTTTATCTCAAAGATGATTATCTCAAAGATGATTTCTAACATTGGTGGCAGAAAAATTATGAAACTGTTGCTTTCTGTACAAGACAATAAAAAGATTAAAGAATTCTATGGCTTTCAGTGGGTCTTCTTTTGTGTTCTTGGTTGTGTTTGAATGCCTCAGACACTTCCATTCTAGATGCCAAAAATAAAAACAATACCATCTTCTTAATTTAGGAAAGAGGATTTAAATATATACACATATATGCATGTATCCTTCCAGCAGATATCGTATACTATTGCAGATGCCTGATCCCACATATCTATCTATATCTATACCTATATCAATGTCAATAATACAGATATAGAATCATAGAATCATAGAATGCTTAAGGTTGGAAGGGACCTTTAGAGGTCATCTAGTCCAACCCCCCTGCACATGCAGGGTCACCTAGAGCACGTGGCACAGGACTGCATCCAAGCAGGTTTGGAAGATCTCCAGAGAAGGAGACTCCACAACCTCTCTGGGCAGCCTGTCCCAGTGCTCTGTCACCCTCACTGTTAAGTTCCTGTGGAACTTTTGGTGTTTCAGTTGATGGCCATTCCCTCTAGTTCTGTCAGTGGCCGCCACTGAAAAGAGGCCAGCACCATCCTCCTCACTGCCTCCCTTGAGGTATTTACAGACACTGTTTAGATCCCCCCTCAGCCTACTCTTCTCCAGGCTGAACAGGCCCAGCTCCCTCAGCCTCTCCTCATAGGGCAGATGTTCCAGGCCCCTGATCATCCCTGTAGCCCTGCGCTGGACTCTCTCCAGCAGCTCCACATCCCTCTTGTACTGTGGAGCCCAGAACTGGACACAATACTCAAGATGCGGCCTCACCAGGGCTGAGTAGAGGGGCAGGATCACCTCTCTCGACCTGCTGGAGACCTGCTGCTCTTCTTAATGCACCCCAGGCCTTCTTGACCACGAGGGCACACTGCTGCCTCATGGTCAACTTGTCATCCACCACGACGCCCAGGTCCCTCTCTGCAGAGCTGCTCTCCAGAAGGTCAGTCCCCAGCCTGTACTCGTGTCTGGGGTTATTTCTCCCCAGGTGCAGGACCTTGCACTTGGCCTTGTTGAATTTCATGAGGTTTTTCACCGCCCAATTGTCCAGTCTGTTCATGGCCCTCTGGGGAATCAGCTACTCCTTCCAGTCTGGTATCATCAGCAAACTTACTGAGGGAGCACTCTGTGCCCTCATCCAGGTCATTGATGAAGAAATTGAACAGGACTGGACCGAGGATGGACCCCTGGGGGACCCCGGTAGCTACAGCCCTCCAACTAGACTCTACACCGCTGATCACCAATATATATATATTAATATGTAGATATATTGATATACTTATGTATAGTGCGATAAAGAGGTAGGATATAGCATCCACTGGATAGATTCTCCCTCCTTCTTTAACTATTGGGATAATGACCACAAAAAATACAATTATATTTCTCATTGACAGGTAAGATAAGGACCTTACTTGGTTTTATTAGAGGTGAAATATATTTGATATGATAAGGAATTGCTCCTGGCATACATGGCATACATGTAAAAATCTCAGGACATGATCTCTAGATCCAGCACAGAAACTGGGACACGGGCATGTGAATTAAGGTTACTCTGGTCCTGCAAAAAGTATTCCAACCATGCAAGAAATAAAACAGACTTAACATCAACTCTACATCAGCCAAACAGTTGACTGAGTGAAAGCTGACCCAACCTGCCATTACAAGAGCACAGGGCAACTTTGGACTTCTTCTCATTGGAAATACTCTGTCAAGACAAGAGAGTTAGGAAGCATGGGCATCAATTGTGGCAGATGACACCAAGGAATGTACTACTTTGGGAAGCTCTCCAATCTCCTTTCCCTTCATACTCCTGGAAAAAGGCACAAAGACGGAGCAAAGAATAGGAAAAGAGAGTCAGAAACAGTCTGGACAAAGTGTTTAGGATCGCAGAAAATAAAATCTGAGCTCTGATGTCAGAAATACTGTCAAAGCTTCTCTGTGGATATTCATTTCTGCCTGGCGTATATTTACAGAAGTAGCCTAGAGGAGAGAGAGTGTATTCGAGCAGAGGCAGTGGGGTATTTCATAATTTTTTAATTAATTAGAGCATTCTAGCTTGAGTCTGATCTCATGGGAAACACAACGGAGGATCAAATGGCAGCAAAGATCACACTGTATTCCCTGTATATTAATGTCCAGATGAGTTGTTTGCAACAGTGCTGAAATATTCAAAACAAAACAAAATACAAAACAAACAAGCAAACAAAAAAAAGGCAAAAAACAAACAAACAAACAATGCTGAGCATGTGGGGGATCAGCATAAGAAGAGGGTCGGCTGGACTCAACTTGACCTTTTTTTTGCAATAAACTAACACTTGTGTGTTTGGGAACAATGAACTAAATATGGACTTCACTCAAACAAAGACAGATTCAGGGTTAAGGAGGAGCTTTTGGTGTATTATGCAATGTTCTGGTATAGACTGTTGTTGGTCCTTGCTGTGCAGATGTAGCCATGGCTGATTATCCCTACTCCCAAATCTCTTTACTCACCCGGACTATTTGGTTTCCAAGAGAATGATTCTCTAGTGACTGATTTATTTCTGCAGAAATGTGTATGTAAAACTAACTTATTTTACAACTGTTCTATATTCAGCGTCGTGCATCCTCTACCCTTAGCAACAAGCAAATAGAAAAAAAAAGAGGTTACAGAGTAGATACTATTTCACTGTAGGGTGGAATTTTTTTGGTTTGTTTTGTGTTTTTTGTCTTTTGAATACTGTGTATAATGTGAAGCATTTATATCTTGTAATAATAATTCAGTGGACATGAGGATAGAATCCAGAATGAAAGCTATAGAAGGGAAATTAATAGTGGGACATCTCCTAGTGTCACTGAAATAAAAAGAGAAAAGTAAGTTTTATAACAAAATAGTTTTGAGTTTCTATAGTACTTATAAAAGTCTATGCTAAATTCTAAACATAATATAGGGCCCCAAATCGTGCTATAGGCACCAAGCAATTTGCTCTAGAGTAATGTAAAAAATCCACTAGCACAGATTACATGCTAGCGTACATGTAAGGGCTACGTAGAATGGAAAGAAGTGGAGCATGCAAAACTTAGATGAATAAAATCTTACTATATAAAAAAGACAGCCCTGCATTGTTCCAATCTAGACAAAGTGGCAGCTCTGTGTTTCATATACAGTGAATTGAGTAGTTCCTAAAGTAATTAAAGAGTTGTCCCAGAAGCATTCTGTGTTTTCAAAATATTACTTGAGAAGAAAACATTTAAAATAACTCCATGAAGGTTTCTAACATAAACTCACCTTACAAAGGCATCAAAAGAAACAATATGCTAAAACTCAGGACTTGGATATTGCTAGAGAAGCTTATTTAGGAAAGAAGAGAGTTTAAAAAGGGAGCAACGGTTCAATACACAACCACCATGCAGACGTATTTTCTCTGAAATTCAAGAGAAGGCAAGAAGCAGTGTATTTTTCTGTCTCCTGCATTTTCAGCAAAAAAGAAGGCAGTGTACTATAAAATATCTAAAAAGAAGTAAAATATGAACAAGACCTTCTAACCACAAACATCAGAAGTATCCAAAGAGGAAGATATTCTGGAAATTACTGACTTTATTCAATTGGCTATCAGCTGGGATGGGACAGGCAGGATGCAGAGCATTTAGTAAAATCACAACATATGTTGGGGACAACTGGTTGCTTCAGGGAGTAGAAGATAAGGAAAGATAAGGAGTGGTAAGAAAGAAGATCAGTCATGATTCATGGGATTTCATTAAACAACATAATAAGGATCATGGGATACAAAGAACTCAAAGCAGTGGAAGACTTTTTGAGGAAAATGAAATGAAAAACAAAGAAAAGAGAGAGAGAGCTTTCTAAACAAGAAAATATGAAAGGCCCAGCTCCATTAGACAAAACTAGACAGAACTAGAGGAAACGGCCAGAAACTGAAGCATCAAAAGTTCCACAAGATCTTAAGGAAAAAATTCTTAACAGTGAGGGTGACAGAGCACTGGGATAGGCTTCCCAGAGAGGCTGTGGAGTCTCCTTCTCTGGAGATCTTCAACACCTGCTTGGACGCAGTCCTGTACCACGTGCTCTAGGTGTCCCTGTGTGTGCAGCAGGGTTGGACTAGATGACCTCTCGAGGTCCCTTCCAACCTTGAGCATTCTATGATTCTATGCTTAGGAACTCCTGAAGGATCTGCAAGTCAGAAACAGTTCCTACAAAAAATGAGATTCGAAGAAATAAGGATGGGAACAAAAAACAAATGGATAAAATTAGAAAGGCCATAGTAAGAATATGACATACAGAAAACAAGAAAAAAATCTAACTATGTTCTAGAAAGCAGATGAAGACAAAAAACAGGAAGGAGAAGCACAAAGAATAAGTCTAAGCCTTATTTGTTTCACTATTCACAAGAATTTCTAATTATATCATAATTAGTCAGATACTTAGCATGAATATTTTTTAAAACATGGAGAAGTTGGAAAGTAAAAGAATGTGTTTAAAAAATAAAATAAGTCACATGCCATCAAGTTATCACAAAAATCCTGGTTATCCAGGTTTAGAAACTAGAGCTAAATAGCTATCCTGGTTTAGAAATGAGCTAAAACAACCTCTGCACCAGTGGTGATTATTTTTGAAAACTCTTGGATAACTGTATGACTCTCAAAAGAGTCAATTCCCCCTCTTTTAGAGGAGGAGTTAAAAGATCAACAAGCCTAACTCTAATTCCCAAAATAATATAAATATATAGAAAAATAATAAAAGGAGAATTCAGTAAGTGTATCAAAATTACATCTTATCAAACCCACCAAATTTCCTCTTCTTTCAAAGCATCTTCCATGAGCCTATCAATCCTTCTATGATTGGATATGGATATAGAGACTACAGAAATAGACTCTAAAATTTATAAGATACAAGGTGAAAGGTACATACCACCTTATAAACAAACCCGGGCAGTAGAATTTAGGTAAACACCCCCCAAAGATATTGTGTAGCTACTTGAAAGCCCTACTTGGCATAGCTGTCAATAAGGGAGACTATTTAAAGACAGTTACTATAAAGAGGTCCTTTACATAATGCATGAATGCCACCAAAGTGAAAATCTTTAGAAGTGTTCAAACAACATTCTCAGAATTGAATGTGATCTTGAGGGAGCAAAGATCTGTTGTAAAGTCAACCCAAATAAATTCTTCAAAGACAAGCTGCAATAGTTTATGCAAAATTCAGGTGCCCCACGGACCAATGTCTCAGACAGTTGGGGTAAATTGGCCTCTAAATACATCTGTGTCAGTGCTTTGCAGAGATGAATCTCAGAGAGCTATATAGACAAAATGCTTAGCTTTTGGGTGGCTGTTGTGAGGTGAGATAGAGCCTCCAATTGAGAAGAGATGAAATGCACAGAGACAAAATGGAGAACATTTGTGGCTGGGCAACAGTTCAGCAGAAAAGATCTCAGAATTACTGTGGATCACAAACACATGATGAGTCAAATGCGGTGTATTGCAGAAGAAACATTTCTCATTCTGGGCTATACTAAGAGGAGTGTCCTATAAGAGACCTGCATTACTTATTCAGTCCTTGTTGGAATTAACAAAATGTCATCTTAAATAGTGTGCCCAGTTTTGAAGCGATAGTAGAAAGAATCCAGAAGGGAGAACTTGAAAAATATCATGTGTTGATATTTCCTTCAACCTTATGGCTGTATACTACTTTAGCAGAAAAACCTTCTGTCAGCTGCATGATTCACTTAATAAAATATCCTTGGACATTAAAGTGTTCTAGTAAAATAATTTATGTAGCAGAGAAAACTATTG
>NW_010579190.1:45552-81334 GCF_000705375.1 Tinamus guttatus | reverse complement strand
TACAGAAGAAAATTTTCTCCAAAGGCTATATTTACCCTACTTGAAAACTGTCTGGCTCCAGCACTGATTTCTCCAGCTCAGGGAGAAGTCTCTGCATGCAGATGTGGCAGATGTATCAGATTCTTGATTTGTACCCTCAAGAAACAGGACAAGGCTCACAGGCTGCTCACATATCTCCAGATTTGTCAGTCTGGCACTTTTTGTGATCATTACATTTGCATTAAAATTACCATCAGAATTTTTTTAAGCAGCATATAAATTCTGGGGCAAAACAGAACTCCAAGGATGCTCAAAACATGCTCATGGCAAGAATGGAGTATCTTATAGCTGATGTCTTATTGAGGTCAGCCTAGGGCCAGGGATATGCTCTGCCCAAAATTATCCATACATCCTGCTAGGAAAGATGGAACAAAGCATTTAAACAAGGTAACATTTTTACTATTCCAAAGAGAGTTCAGCACATGGACTATTGCCTGCCCTGGAAAAGTCTGAGACAAAAGCAGTAACTGAGATGAGTTAGAAGCCTGATGCTGATGATACTACATATGTCATCTTGAAGAGTAGGGGAAGGAATATTAATTGCCTTGACCCATAAAAATGTTGAAAAGGTTCAGATCTGAAATATTGGAATCAGGTGGGAATATGACCAGAAGTTCTGTGTTTGGGGTTGTTTGGAATTTTCCAGGGAGCACTTCAGAAATCGACAAAGTAAAGAGACTTAGAATCCTCTCTCTCAACACGGTGAAGGCAGCCATTCCTTCTATGAAGCACAACCAGCTTCATAGCACAGTACATAGTACAGTAATTTTGAATTATTCGTTAATTATCTCATAAAAGCTGCAAAGAATACATATTATGCCAGCTCATCAGCTGGTATAAATTTATATAAATCCAGTCTCTCCCACATGAAGCCCACTAAATGCATTAAAAGTTATTTTACTGACATTTTTTCAGTCCAGATTTGTTTATTTTATAGAGCCAAATAGAGGCTAAATGAAACATTTGCACTGTAGGCAGAGCCAGAGAAGAAGTGTAATATTTGGGAGGCACAGTGGACAGGGGAGACCAAGCCTTGCATTTAGCTCCCCTCTTTCTTAGCATTGCTCAGCACACCATGGATAATGATGGGAATGGTATCACGGGGCTAATCATGTGTCCCTGGCAAAAGATGCTTTGGATTCCTGGCTTCTCACCTCCTCTTGGCTATCCCAGGCAAGAGCAGTGCTTTATCTTTCAGATGAGCTCCTTATATTTCAAAGCACAAGTTTTCAAAGTATACTTTTTCCTCTGTTAAAAAAGGGAAAAGAAAGTATCTTCACAAATATTTTGATGCATTCTTTTTTTTTTCTGAAAATTCTGTTAGTTGAATATTGCTTCACAATTCAAGTATAATAAACTAAAAGACATACAAAGAAGATAAAATAACTAAGCTCTGATTCGCCAAGGCATTCAGTCACATGCTAGCTTTAAAATGCATGAAATGACTGTACTTTTTAATTTTTCAGATACAAACTCATGCATTTGAAACACATTTAACATAGAATTAGTAAGAAAATGTTGCAAAGACAGTATTCATAGTCTGTTAGATAAAAATGAATTTAATCTTCATGTAAAAACTGAAAAAGTTCTCCCTGCTTAATCTGAATTTCTCTCATTTTACACTATGGTTCATTAATTTCTTGCAATTGACATGTAAAATTAGCAGTCTCTTAGCTGATGTGAATTAGTTTCCCAAACATCAGTTTCTGTCTCATGAATCTTGTTCAGCTGGGCTGAATTTTCCACCAGAAGATAAACTGTTATACACTTGAATATATTCATACTGCAGCCTTTTCTATAAACATTTTCAATGTAATACTTACCAAAGACAAAAGAATGTACTTAATTATTTTGCAAGAAAGACAGCTGTATTTTAATGCTGGGCTTCAGACATTTAGACATTTAAGCAGAACATCCAATCACTGGTCAAAGGAAAGAAAATATAGCTAATGTTTACTTTTGATTGCCGCAAACTTGTAGAGCATACATTTTCAGTCTTAGGGGGTGATTTTTCAGCCTTTTTTAAACTAATGGTTAATGGCAATGATTTTTGAAGAGGTCTCAAAAACAACATGTTTTCTAGCCTTTGAATAGATACATTAAATAGCAAGAAAAGAATTAAGGAAATTGGGATATAGGTATGAAAAATATAAAGGTTGACAGGTTTGCTTCTTTTTTGTGGTGGTTTCTAGGCTTTTTCTCCTTTGGATGTAGAAGCTACAGTTGTAACACACATTTTTTTGTGTGTAAATTAACCTGCAATTAACATAAATACGTAACCATAATTTTGGAACACTGACACATGCACAAGAGAGCATATAACCAAATATTGCCTGTCTGGAAAATGCAAGAGGGGTCCAGGGTGGAAACTGAACCTTGATTGTTAACAGAAGGGAAGCTTGACCCTGCTTAAGTGATCAGTCCCATACGGACAAAATACATCTTCAAATAAACCATCCCATCTAACCTGGGCTGAGCTTTCTGTTTGCTTTTTCTCATTTAGAATATCAACCTGAAGCCAAATATCAAATTAGGTATACCCAAATTAGGACAAATTAGTAAATAATAAGCTGAAGAGAAATTGGTTACACTCACTTCAGTGTCAAGTCCTAGAAAATGATCATAGATCTATAGATACACAGCTCATTCATACAGAGGTTCATAGATTTGCATTACTATTTCTTCAAACCATATCTTCCATAAATGTACTGTTAATTATAACATAAGGAGAGCCAAAGTATCCATCTTTGCAATTGGTCTCTGGCTTTTTTTTTTTTTTTTCTATGTATGTATCCGTGCTCACTAAGCACTGAGGTCAAAGAAGCTAAAATGATTCAATCTTTTCAGAGCCTGGCCCCTCCTTCTCTCTGTGTTGGAGATTTTGTTCATCTTTTATTGATGTATGACTTTACACAAGTAATTAAGTTGAAATAACAGAGCTCACTCTTTCAGTCTGTGCTCTGCCACACATTGCAAGAACTATATAGGAGCAAATAAGCTATATACTGAGAATCGTAACCTTAATAACTGAAATCAGTAAACTGACTATGCAAAGGAAAATAAAGTTCAACAGCCTTAGAGACACTGGTAAATATTTCCCCACCCACCCCATCTTGCTCACTGCTGAAAATCCATGAGAACTGTCTAACTGGAATGTTTTGGTTTGAAGCCTGATTGAATCTTGGACAAGATGCTGCACAAAAAGCATTTTCTTCCAGCAACTACCAATCATACTAACAGCTGTTGATTTCAGATTTATCACTCCTTTTAAGAAGTGAAAATCTCTATCCTTACTGCTTCCAAGACTAGGAAAATCTGCCAGAGGTAAGAGACATAGTGAAGATAATTAAGATTGAAGGAATATAATTTTATTTTTAATGAATGTTGATTATGCATATTTATGCTTATTTCCCTTTATTTCTTCAAATTTTATTGTAAATCTTTCCACCAGCAGCAAATGACTCTGTATTTTAATTGTTCTTTTTTCTTACTAGATCGGCTACGCAAGTTAAAATTCATAACAGATTCATAAATAAAATATGATTTTATAACATAAAGTTCTGATAGCTTGCCAGATAAGACTTCAAGTAAAGATACCAATTGTCCACAAATGCTACATTTCATATGTTTTCAACTATCCCTCTATAAAATTTCACATATTAACGATGGCATTTTTAAATCGATTTAAATGGAAAGAAAAAAGTCAATGATCATTTACAACTGCAGGTTCAAATATAATCTTTACAATCCTTTTAAAATTGAGAGACTAATAAAATTGATTATATCCTTGATGATTCCTATGTTGAAATTAGAGGAGTTTAGCTATAAAGTTAAAACACAGAATAAGATGATCAGATTTCATCAAGCACAGATTGGTACAACCCATTAAAATGCTAGACTGTAAAGTTTTCCCTTCGGCTTTAAAGAATCCTTCATTCCAGTTAAAGCTGGTGGAAATTCCTATTACATTCTGTGTGCAGAGATGGGCAGTGCAGTTTCCAAGTATAATTTTGTTTCTTTACTAGAAAAATGCATGTCAGCTAGGCACTGAACTGAAACCCATTTTTTTTATACATTTTCAAAGTATCATGAGATTTAACTTATTTTCGGGTGTGTCTCTTTTAAAAATAACTGAAAGTGTCAAGGCAGTGTTTTCTAAAACAGAATCTCCAAATCAAACTCTGAAATCTAGTTCTAATTTTGCCACTCAGAGATGTGTCCTGCTATTACAAAATGTTAAGGGCTCTTCAGCTCTCTCTTATTTTCATAAATAACAACTGCTAAGCTTTTTGTTAAGTAAAATTCATAAAAAAGCCCACCTTCAAAAAACAAACATACTGAAAAGCATAAAAGAAACCATCCCACTATTCTGATTCTCTCATGAACATGTCTATCATGAAAAAAAAAGAAAAAAAAAACACAGAGAAGTGGTAGGGACTCTGTAAAACTTGGCTATTACCTTATTAGTATTACTTTACCTGAAAGTCACTTAGATATAACTATAACAACAGTTACACCAACTTAACTAAGACGTTTCGTAGATCTTTGACTGACCCAAAGTGACGAAATCCCAAGATAACAACTTCTCAGAGCTGCAATTTGGATTATTTTACATTGTTTACAGATGGTAGCATTTCAGTAAGATTTTCCAAAGGGAAAAGAGCTATTTTAGCAAGCAAAGTGTTTTGGGCTAGGCTCATAATTACCTCATCCAACACAGATACAAAAGCAGCTATGATGAGAAGTTTCTCAATGTTCCTTGTACAGAAACACTTCTCCTTTTTAGCTGTCATAACCTGGATTTTTTGAAGACACTTATCATCCAAGCCTTTCAGAAGGCCCCTTTTCTCTCCTGTAAATAGGTTAATTTTACTAGATTTTCATAGGGCATCAAGCTCTGTTTTGTGCAATGTGCTCTGTTTTGTGCAAGTCCTGTAGATCTCTAGGGTCACTGCTTGGTTAATGGTGCACAACAGACCACCTCTTTAACACGTAAAAATCACTGCCTTCAGGTTGGCTCTAAAAGGTAGTTGAGTGAAAAAAAAAAGGGAGCAGGAGGATGTGAATATCGCCTGCAACCATGTGCTGTGCATAGCAATGTATTTCTAACTGCATTACTACTTACATGCTGAAATACTGTGAGACACGGCTAAGCCCAGGAGAGGAATGAATTTCTCTCTCCAACAAGTGGTAAAATCAGCCTGGGATTCACAGTATATAATGGAAGGAGATGGAGCCAATTCTAACCTTTGAGCACATATATGCAAGGGGCCCAACCAAGGTACTTCTCCTACCGGTATATGAATCAGTTTTGCTCCTACCTCATGCATCTCCCTTTTGCCTGGAAGGAGGAAGAACTCTTTTCCCCTTCTTCTTCCCTACAGTATCTAGAATTGGGCAGTGATAATCAGACTTTAAGCTTCTAGAAGTAACTTAGCTGACTGGTGGACCTTTTCTTACAGAAAGGAGCTCTCTGTGTAGAAGGAAAAAAGAAAATAAACCCCACCATGTTTTCTAATCACTCGCAGCAACTAAAAATTGAAGATCATTATAAACATCAGGCTTGGCAGCATACTAAAATTTCTTCCCCCTTCTAATATAGCTGATGCTGGAGGGCTTCTATTTTGGGATGTGAAAGAAGGTAGTCACTGAAGCACTATTAAAAACAGAATTTCTTCAAGATATTTGCATCACTTAAGTAGGTCATAAACAAAGGCAGAAGCAGTATGTACTGTGCTATTAAGGTAAACAAAAATAGCAACCCACAGGTAATTATGAAGCAGATTGGTTCTGGCAGGTGGGGTTCCAGCAGTCTGGTTTTGATTTTCAAACAAGAGATTAGAGCCAAACTATAGACCTGCCATAATAAATTAACTATATTCCTATACTTACGTGGCTTGTTTCTTTTCACTTCTACTTTCATTTAACATTAGCAGCGCTTGGCGCTCTGATTTAAAAGCCTTCTCATTTCTTTGTCACATCCGAGCCCAGAGTTTGGCTTTGAGCAGAGCTCCGGACACTGCACAGAAGCTGATGTGAGGCCAGGCTGCTAGTCCATACCTGTGGGCTCTGACCCCAGTACCTGGCACCTGCACTCCATTCACCCAAAACTGAAAAAGAGAAGATGCTCTTACACTTCTGAGAGGAAATGGCTTGCCAGGAAAATGATGAGTCTCATGAGCAAAAGCTACATAAAAAAAAATTTTAAAAATCCATGATGAAAAGAATAGATGGGGTACAAGCAATGCCCCTCAAGTGAATTGCGCGTGGGTCAAAGAGGGAGGTCAGAGAAGGTTTGAAGGTTTGTAGGGTACACAACGCCATGGAGTGTGTTTGATTTTACTTTCTACTGTGATCTGGAACACAAACTGGCATGCCTCTTAGAGGGACATTTTCAGCAGTGAGGCAGACATTAAAGGATTCTGGCTTTATGCACCACAGAGTAGTGACTGCTGACCACATGCAAACCTACGAAGCAGTTTGCATGCGAAGGACAATGGTGCGGACAGCTCAGGACCGCTTGCGGCACAGTTTGATATTGGTTTATGTACTCTACTGACTGCCAGGACTTCGTTCTGCTTGTGGGACTTCTACCCTTGCTATCTCTGTCTGACTTTGAATACTGTTAGTGCAGGTATAACTACTTGGGCTGGGGTGACAGCTCAGCTTACAGAGCAGATATGATGACCCAGAACTTCCAGGGCCCAGAGATATGTATGAAAATAGGACTTAAACACTCTGTGTACTGTTGCACCTACTTTACTCACTGGCCTGCTGCTAACATTTGCTGTCCAGTAAGAAAGTTCTGAGCAAGTCTAACCCTGCAGACCATGATGAAAATCAGCCGTCCTGCACAAAAGAGTAGCACTGAGAACAACTGCAAACTATTCAAATATCAAGCATCCTATACCAAAAGAGGAGGAGAAAGAAAGCAGAGCAAGTAGTATTTACCTTCAAAACAGGCAACTGATGTAACAATCGCTTTGCCTGCTGTAACTTAGTGTACGTCTCTTTTAATTCCTTTTGCTTAGACCAAAATCCATTAACAAGACCCGAGAGATTAAGAACTGAGAAATGACAAAGGTGAATTACTACTGCCAATTTTCAGTAGTAGAACAATAAAAAATGCAGAGATGGTGATTTTTTTAATTTAGGGTTTACTGCAGTTTCAGATTTTAATGAATAAATTAAGCTTCTGTGAGAGTTTGCCAAACATTTTGTTGTATTTCTGCTTTCAGCTCTGTTTTTTTGGCTTGCAAGTATAAGAATCCAAAATTGCGTTTAAAAATACATTGCATTTTTCACATAAACTTTGATTTGGCTCAACAATATGCAATGCTTCATCTATGAACAAAGAATATCAGCTGAATTGCAAATTCATTGGCATAATAGAATTTTATAAAATGTGTTTTGTTGGAGTCTTTAAAGAAAAGAAAAATATACAGTAGTATCTGAGGGATTTATATTTTTGTGAAAGGGGCAACAGTAGAGGACCCTGAGAGAACACGAAAAGAGACCATCTTCAAAGACCATCTTCTAGAAAAACTTCAGCCCCTTAGAGACCTACATTGCTCTGCATAGGCTCTGCACAATACTAAATTCTTAGCCTTTGGAAGGAGACAGAATCTGTTAAAAGAAAGCACCATACCTGTTTAACTTGTTAATCTGCAACAAGCATTAAATTATGCATCCCGTAGGACTCCTTTTAGTTACCACCAGCATCAGTGTGTGAAACACTTCTTTCTCAGAAACCTTCCAATCCCACATGTTGTCTCGTGACTGCTGCTTTGAAAAAGTTCCCAGACCACATTGGTAGACTAGAGAGGTGTGCCAGACTGCCCACTATGCCGGGCAATATTGTTTTGGCCTTCCACAAGCTCCCACATTTCTGTTTATATCTACTATTTCTTGTGCAATGCCTAGAATATAACCTCTCTGAGACACAGACCATTTCTACAACTGTGTGTTTCTACAGAATCTAGCACACTAGGTTGCCAATCCACAATTAGACCTCCTAGGTGACATGATACAAATAAAGACTGTGGCCACAGAAGTCTTTCCACCAAAAAACACATCATGCTCCTACTGCTTATGAAAAAATAAGAGATAAAATTTATTAAATCAATACACAAAAATACACACTCTTTATTACTTTAAAGTAGAACAATGATCTTATTTTAGTAGATCTTACTTTAGAGGAGTATTTGTCATTTCATTTTCCTCTAATGGGACAAACTACCCAATAAAAAGCAGAAAAAGGCATGAACTAAATCACTCTACCTGAAATAAACTGGTCTAGGTCCCTTACCATCTTCATCAGCTTTGCTAATGACTTGTAGAATGCGTTGAAACTAATGCACATTTTGTCTTTGTGCCTGAGGTTGTTTTTCTTTGAGGAAGAAAATATGACTAATGCTCACTTTCCCTGTAAAATCCAAAGCATTTTATTAAAACATTATTGTTATTTAACAGCAAAAAAATGCAGAAAATAAAAACAGGTAATAGAGCAGAAAATCATTCCTCATGAAAGCAAAGAAAATTCTTTCTTTTCACAGTGGAATTTTGTTGATCTGAATGCTGAATAAGCATTGTAAACCTGCCATGCCAAGTCAGAAACTGTTTTTATCCTACCTGGAATTAAAAGACAAGAGTTCAGGTTTTCCACCACAATGTAGAGGGGCCACAAGAGGGGCCACAGGTTTTTGATGCCTGATAGTCACAGCAAAAAGGAAATGAGTCTTGATGCAATACGCATTACTAATATCATTTAATATCATTAAGAACAAAGGTGCAGCAAGCTTGGACTGAACAAGAAAGACAGCTTGGCTGCTCAGAAGGATAATCACAGTTATAACATCTAAAGTTAAACTGCACATGTCTAAGGTAACAAAACCTTACCTGACAGGGATTAATCTCCAGATATTTGATATTAAGGGATTGGCGCATGTGACAAATACCTTATTTCTGCCAATTGTGGGAGTTCATATATGTCCACTGATGCCCCCACTCATATATCTCCACTCAGCCCCTGATGCTCATCAAACTGCAGCATGCTAGTCTGAAGAGACTGCAAGGCTAAGCTGGTTAGAAACACACTATGTTCCTATTCAAAGGCAGGAGCTGGGGGAAATTCCATCACAAATCAAATGGAAACTGAACAGAGAAGTCATCTATTCATGTTCACACTATTGAACATGAGCTTACTTTGGATGTCCAGTTTGGATACATGAGCCCCACATGACTAATTCCTTGCACAGATGTGGTTGTGCATTTCTGCTAACACCTCTGCATGCTCTTCTGAGAATGCAGAAGCAGAGGCTGAGCTGTACCTTGAAAAATTGCCTGCCTTACAAACACTTCTTTTAGGGTAGCAAACATGAGTTTGCGAATATTTTTTATTCATGCTGTCATTCAGCTTTTGAACCCTGTTGTACTATTTACGGTCGCACTGTGTGATAACTAAACCCGGCTTTGAAAGACATCTAAGTCTATATGACTAAGCATGAGCACCCCCTTTTTGTTCCTATAGAAATCACCACCCGCATTTTCAGTAAGGTAAATCAGCTGTTCAAAGAGAAGGAAGACTTCTTTGTGGCTGTAGCTGACAACTTTCTCATGGTATTTATTCCATGTTTGGAGAATACTCAAGCAATATGAAAACAGTATGAAAGTATAGTTTGTTAAGAAACAGGCTCTCCATGAATGTCAGCTTCTGAAACTAATGATATATAAACAAGGGGTCTAACAGGAGATTCACTATGAAAAGTCCTGGCAAAATCTGGTGCTAGTAAAACTGGATATATGGATAATCTAGAAATGGATAAGGTGATGGAACCTTTTTTAACTATCTGGAAACAGGTTTGAGCTCCTTCACGGACTTTCTGTCATGGCTTCCAGACATGCCCTGTTCTCTGTGAGAGGTAAAGAGTTTTATCTCTTTGAATAAACAGCTTCTACACCTTTCATCTCTTGATGACTAATTGCTGACAGCTCCCTTAAGTTAAACAGCCTGCTACTTGTGAGGTACAGCCCCTTTTAGAGAGCAAATCTTATTGCAAAAGTGATATACTAAATTTATTCCCATTAGAAAAAAAAAAAAAACTTTTACTGAGGCCCCAGATAATTCTGAAATATTTTAAATGACCCTTAAGTCTGCTATTGGAAATGACTTGCTTCTCAACCATACTTTAAACTTAATCTGTAACAATTACAAATATTACTTCTAATGTAGAGGCATGTCAATAAGAAAATGATTAGCACTTGAGCAAACAACCAGTACTTAAGATCACCAAAAAACATCAAAACTTCTCTGGCCTCCTCTCCTTTGGAAGAATCCATTACTAACCCCTTTTTCACAAACAGAAGTTAAATAAATCCTTAAAGTCATCTACTCTGTTAATTTAACTATGGGAATTGAGTTATATATCTGATAAAAAAAGGTATAATTTCAGTATTGAGAGCTGGCTCAAGATATAAAAACTCTCTAATAAGTGATGTGTAATAGTCATACAGCTGTAGCTTCCTGCCTATCTGGAGCAAAGAAAACTTCCTTGCAATAGTTTTCACATCTTTCCAAAGAAAGAGTAAGACAGAGCAACATAATCTAAACCTACCCTTTTCACTCCTCTACAGAGCTGAGTGGTGTTTTATAAGGCTTTTGGTGCATGTATTTGTGTTGTTGAAATGAGTCTTCCCGGAGCCTTCCCAGAGTTCAGCTGAAGGTATTATCTCTACTAAGAAGTTCAACTCGAAATGAAAAAGAGATTAAATGAGCACTAATCACATGTGTCATCTAAAGAACTGGATCTTGACTGTCACTTGTCTCAGTGCCCAAGGCTGAATGCAGGTGTCCTCTATCCTGGAAGGGGAGATGGATATGAGAAACTGGGAAGCCTTGACACAGAGTTGAGAGCAGAAGCCACTCAAGGTGGTGCAATCAGTGCTGCCCTTGGAGCCCTTTTCCCTCCTCTATTCTAGTCTCCACTTTTGACAGATGTCAAGATGTTGAATTCAAGAAAGGGACAGGGGACGTGGGTTGGAAGATGTACTAGCTGATAGAATAAGGCCATCAGGACTAAAGTATTAAGAGGGTCACAAAAGTCAAAGTTAAAGGAATACCATTTAGTAGAAATATTTATTAATGAAGGTGATATTTGATAGTTTCCTGTATTGGTTCACTCTAAAAGAAGGCACAAAGCGTCAGTCCACACTATTGTTGCACAGACAACAGTCCTTGCTTCACTTCAGCCTCCCCAAGTCATAAGCACCTATATTATAACAAGACACCTCCAAAACCAAGCAGATGCTGATTCCTGAACTGCTGAAGTGGGTTTTACTGGCTTCAGTATCATTAGCTGAGCACAGCTGGTTTTGGAGAGGAAGCCACAAGGTCATTGCCAAAAGCCTCAAATCTCAAGAAGTAAAAAAGGGAGAAGGGGAGGGTACAGAGTTAAACTGGTAGTATAAGGCATAAATCAGTTGGTGTTGAGATGTCTTCATCTGTATTTTATGCAGTTCATGAGGTTACTTGGGATTAGATTGAGTCTGGTTCCATGGACCTAACTTCACTACTGCACATGTGGTCTGAAGCTGTGTGAAGGACCAATGATTGGTCTGGATATCTATGTTCCCCTTAGGATTTGGAAGGCAGGTTTGGTAGAAAGCAAACCTGCTTTCCAAACCTGGAGCAAAAGTTTCACTCTAGTCTCCTCTAAAATGAACTTGATGCATGCTAATCCTGCTCTGCGGATGCAGGAGGCATGCGGCAAATGGGACAATCTGGGGAGTCACTTCAAAAGAACAGTGTTGCTTCCAGCCAAAACTCTAACGCAGGCACAACTGCAAAAAGATTACTTGAAAATTTATAATCCTCCCTGTTGATCTCACCTTTTTCCACACTAATATCTCTGAAGAACCAAAGAAAGCAAAAGGTTATAATGCTTTGCAACTTGTGACCACAGCAAGTATGAAAAACTAGCTTTTGTACCACTGAAAATGATGTTTTTTATGACATTATGATTAATTAACTCATTTTTCAAGTGCCTCATTTCATCTTAAAAATAGCTAAATCAGACTATATTTTAATCCATCACCTTTCCACTGTCACCCTTGGCACAACTCTACTCTTTGACCTTCTCTTTTCAACTTCCTGCTAAGATGTGTGTTTAATGAAAGAAAAATCTGCCTAATTTTCAAATTTAGATCCAAGTCCTTCCCTATCACAATCATCAGCTAATTTCCTTAAAACATCATCACATAATCAAAGTGGACTCTGGGGACCAGTGTCCTAACCCTGTCCTCTCTGACAGATGGAAGATTCCTTTATTACAAGTCTAAGCTCAAGGTTGATGGGATTCCTTCAGGGAACAATACTCATTTTTTCCAAGCCCATACCAGCTCCAGGTCAGCTATGGCACTAACTACAAAACAAAACAAAGACTTTTCCTGTCTCTCTGTCAATGCTTTTTAATGTTAACCTGAAGGGAGTACCCATTCCTCACACAATTGCACTAATCACCAACAAAAGTGCATACATGCATATTATTTCGTGAGCTGAACATTTGACCTCCTTTATTGTTGCCCAGTTTACTTTGGACAGAAATATCCAAGTTATTTGTGCTTGGCCAGCTCCCTCCTCCTAGTTCCCTCAATGCTCAAACTACATGTTAAAGAACAAACTGGTAACCTTCACTGGTGCAGCTACTTACCTCTAAAACTCAATAATTAATCCCAAGTGGATGACAAATACTAAGCAATTTATTCTCTGCTTGGCTGAAGCTTGAAGAAGCATGGACTCTGAATTAGTGAGCTCTTTGGATTCAAATCTGGAAAGCATATGTTTCCCTTCCATCATTCAATCCATCAAAATGCAAGGGGAAAAAAAGGCATGGGAAAGGCACATGGCACATTTTGATATTATTCATTAACATTAATGTCTTGTTATAAAGATATGTTTTATTTGCAGGTAACAACAGCCTCATGGGCATCTGGGAACACTTTGAATGATTGCCAAAAAAAAGAAATTTGGGTCATAACTAATGATCAACATCCCCTTTTAATCAAATGAAGCCATCATAATGTGTCAGTCCTCCAGGGGAACAAGGACCTTTCACCTTGCTGAGGCCTGCTGAGGCCAGCAGTAGCAATAAGCAAGGCTGGCAAATGGCCTTTTGCTTCAGAGAGGGAAAACTGGGATCTATCCTTCAACACACTCACTTGTGACACTGAATGCATGAAAGAAACAGTGACTGAGGAGTGGCGTTGCCTTCAAATTAATGCATTTGTGGAACTCCTATTTAAGACTTTCTTGGTGCCAGAGTAGTTCTCCCGTATCACCACTGGTGGGGATGTCCTTTGCTCTAACACCGAACCACCGCCTCTCAGAGGAGATCTTCTCTGAGAGGATCTTCTGTAAAAATTTCGAGTCCTGGCTGCAACTCTGACACAAAGGGATACCTTAGGACACTAAAGGTAGCTCCCACTCTTCAATGTTAGTTCTTCCATAGAGTGAAAAGCTTTTCAGGTGAGTGGATTTCCATTTTTTCTTTTTTTTCAATCAGAAAATTTTAATCAAGACACTTTTTCTCAATAACTCTTGAAGAGATTTAAAAACTAAACAAAAACTTTACCTGAAAACAAGACCAAAATAAAGACAGAAAAGAAGTTTGTTTTCACAGATAAAAAAACAGAGGCCATAGTTAAAAGCTCTAATTTCAGAAAGAAGATTTTCATGTGACTCCTGAATCCTGCAGTTCTCTGCCAGTCATACCACTTGATAGGCCTGTATCCCCCCAAAATGCTCCTGCCTACATTAGACTCCTACACACCTTGCAGATGCCCTACACAGAATATGTGTTTTGCACTTCACACTGTAGGAAGAAATGATTGCACTACAAGAGCCTGAAAGCCTGGTGGAGGAAGCAAGATTACTATGTTTTTTTCCTGAGGCATCAGAGAAGGAGGTTAATTAAATGCTGAGCTGCATATTTCACTGTGAAATTTTAGTTAACTGTACTCTGGCTTTTTTCACTGCCACTCAGAACCCCTTCGGTGAACTATAATATTTAATCTTTGGTGTTGCTCAAACTGAAATGACTCCCTAGATTTGCGTGAGAGCCTAATGAATATCTCAGACTGGTCCCTGAATAGCCCTTTATCTATCAAAGAAAACAGCATTCTGGTGAGAGCTTTCCTATTAGCTTACCCTGAAGGGCAGGTATTGGCTTTCAACACCCATATTTCTCTGTAGCTGAGTGCCCCTGTTCCTGTAGCATCTGAGTGCTTCATGTTCCATCATATATTAATGACCACTTCATTTCTGTGAGGTGAGGCTGGACTATCACCACTAGTAGACTAAAAGGAGATCCAAGCACACACATATCGTGTTGCTCAGCAAACACTTCAAGCCAACAATCACTGCCAAAAGAAGCAGCCCAGTTTCCTCCTTCCCCAGGCCACTCATTTCCACTCACCTCCCAGGTTTGCAAAGGCGTGTGGTTAACACCACTGATGATCCAGATGCAAAATAGCTATGAAGGTATTCAGAGGAAGGCTAGAAAAGGGATTTTATATTGGTTCTCCCATCCCACTTTGGTGTAGAGCTGCACAAGTGCTTGCACTGGCAAAATGAGGTGCCTCAAGGTGCGACTCCATCTTTCAGTAGCCAGGACATCTTAGCCTCTTCCTTGGGCAAGACCGTCAGGGACCTGCCCAGCACCAGAGGAGGCATCTGATCTCAGGACAGTTGCAGGGTCTCAAGTAAATAGAGCACCTTATCTCACCACAAAACTTTCTAGGGTCAGGTGACAAACTCACCAATAATGTTGTTATTCTAATTACTGTTAAATAAATCAGCTACTGACACATTATAAAAGATGATTAAGCTGCCTCAGGCTGCAATGAGTCAACATGGAGGCCCACATACATATCATCATTCCCCTTTTGCTCCCTTACTGTATCTGCTGGCTTGTGTTTTCTTTCTGAATAAACTGAGGGCCGGGCAGCTCTTTTTAAGAACTCTTCCCAGGCTATTGAGTTTTCCAGCTGAGTGTAACGTTAACCATTCTGTCAGCACTGTATAAGCTCACAGCAATTTTACATTATGGCTTCTAGCACAGCACAGCAAGAGAAGCCCAGTATGGGAGTTTAATATCTAGAGGCAGGGCTGAAGTGGCAAGTGCTGAATTTGATAGCTTTGGATTTGGCACCATTTCTGAATAGTGGTACTTTCTAACAGCCCCCTAAAACCCACTGATCTGGAGAGAAAGTACACAGACCTGCCCTAACGCCCAAGGCATTAAAGCCAGTTGGCAGGCCTGTCTCCGAGGCTATTAGTGTTCCTGAACACTAGAAAACTCCTGTCCCAAGATATTGCATTTACTTACGTCTCCTTTCCAAACTGGAAATGCTTTTGAGCTTCATTCCATGCCTGTTTTTTGTTTCAGTTAGAAAATCTGGAAATACAAAGAAGAAACGTTTAGAGTTTGCAGCACTCAGCAAAGACCAGGAGCCTGACTAAAAAAAAAAGGCAAGAACTGGTAGCAAATCTCGCAGATTCATTAAATGCTCCCAATTATAGTTCCAATTCTTTGCCTTCTGATCATACTGACAGTCTTCCCACTGAGCATTTTCAGTGGAAAAAGTCCCACAGGAAAAAAGAACAGCTGTATTAAAAAGTTGCTCTGTGGAGAGAGAAAAAAATCCCTGGCTGAGTGAGAAAATCAATAAACATTAAAGCACTGCAGATAATTGCAAAACGATGTTGCTTTATTTAAAACTCCTCCTATTTTTTTTGGAAATTAGTTCTGCAAATGTTGCATGTGAAGGAATAAGCTTCCCCATGAGCATCACTGAAGATGATGGACGGGAGTAGGAAAGAATGCACAATTGTGTTTTCTTCCTCCCAGAGAGAGGGCATTAATCACACGTTCCTCCATAATCCTCCTTCCAAGGCCCCTGAAGGAAAGGGAAGAACCTGTCATAGCTCTAGCATCAGACTCTTCTGGTCTTCAGTGCAGATATTTCTACTGGGTCTGTGACAGAACGGAATGCATCCCAGAGCAAAGAGTGGGAAACTGAGGATGGCATTTCTGAGCTGGGCTACGTACTTTCATCTGGGCCTTTGTCTGTTGTCCAGCACTTTTCCCTTTCTGTTTGGTCATAACCAGATGCTTATTTCAGAATAACACAGCTTCCTAAACCATCTCACAACTGTTTTTAACACCTCACATGTCAGCTGCTGTGAGTGCTCTTTTTTCACTCCAGCACAAGACAGAGAGCTCAGTAGAAGCAGCAAGCTGGGACATGGGCCAAAAGCAAGCCCTGGGGCAAGGGAAAGCCCAGATGGAGAATCAGGGCATCTGCAAGACATATCACTGTTGCCCACCTTGTCACATGTTCCTCAAAGAGGCTTGATTTCTGGGTTCGATGGCACCATAAGTAGGCTTATTATTTCCCCAGCATCCACGGTTGGTGAGTTAGGACAAAAATGCAGATTCCAACTGAAGGTTGAAGTGACAATGTACCCAGAGCAGTTCTCAAGAGGGGAAGAAGGTAGTCAAGAAAACGCGAGGAAGGTTTTGATTTGAATATTTTGAAGGTCTCTATTAACAACTGTAGTCTCCCTGCTGGGGCAATTGAGTAGAGGAAATAATAATGGAGATTGAAAGGTATTCACCATTCGACCTCTTGTAACCCTGACATTCTTCAGTAGAATATGATTGGAATTGGGCACATCTGCTCTCAATAACAAATATAAAACATTACCTGCAGCTTTAAAGCCTGAAAAACATAAAGTTGGGCTAAAAGAAGGACATAAATATGTATATCTGTAGACTCAATATAACTTTAACAGTTTAAAAATAACCGTAATTGTGGACACAACATTTCTTGGAATGTTTTGTTTCCTGGAAATTCTGGGAGGTGAAAAGCCGACCTCCATTTACAACTGCCAAGCAAATGCACAGCTAGCTTCAGACATTGTGCAGGTGTGCTAGCACAGATCGTGTGCATCCTACCATCTGATCTGGTAGCCACCACTGAACACCGCTCAGACCAGCAACTGACCTTGCACCTTCTGCCTTATCTGCCTTATTCTTGGGCCAAAGAGGTTGACACTGTGCAGTGGAGTGCAGTGCTGAGATCTCTGAGGTGGTGCCAGGTAGGCTAGTCCTGGACCTTCGTGTGGGATGGTTGTATCACTGTCGTCTATATCCAAGTCTATATCCCAGCTACTTAGCCCAAGAGTGCCGCAGCACTTGTGTTAACGGCTCACAAAGTAACTCTGCAAAGCTTTATGTGGTGCCACGCAACATATCATTTCACCCTGAATCAAAGCATGGGTCTCTAGCCCAGTTCTGCTGGGCTGTCAGGGCTTCTCAGGGCCCTGAGAAGTAAGTGTTACTACTAAACAGGATTGGGAATACTTTCAGAGTTGGACTGTGCAAGTCCTTCTAGGCAAGATCATGAGCTAGGCTGAACAAGAAGTTTCTCCTTGTCTTGGAGAGCATGCACTAGATCCTGTCCCTGGCAACCCTTTCACAGAGAAATAGAGAACCATTTTTCTCAGCTGCCTCCCAGGAGTATCTGGAGGCCCTCCAAAAAAGCAAAAACAACTCTACAGGAGCTTCTACCCAGTTCTGATCTCTTCTTGCAATGCAACCAGCCCTGCCACTCTGTCATCTGAAGAAGCCAGTCTTACTGGTGACAAGACTGCAAAGAGCTGAAAGATGGAACATGTCCAGTCTCTGCAGACACAGATGCTTGAACAGGGACTGTGCTACAAATCAGATGGTGTTGCTGATTCATCCCATTCTCAGTAGCACATGTGAGTCATCTGTCCATCCCAGCTTGCTCACTGCTGAAAAGTTTATTTTTAATGATTACTGGTTAAAAATAAATGTATACTTCACACAAGTGAATAAACCACTCAGCTCCAAATCGGTATGAATGTGCCTTGAGAAAAAATATCTAGTTTGAATGCTAAAGGAAAACTGAGAACTCGCGCTTCTCTTACACTGGCATAAATGAGGAATAACCCCACTGTGATCAGTTATTGTTTTTATAAAGGAAGCATTTTAAGGACTCTGATTGAGATCTTTCTCCCTTAGGCTGTAATCCTTTCAGATGTTTTATTATTAGCCAGTATCTATAAAAAGGGAACTCAGACATTGAGGTTTTAAATGTGGGGTTTGTTTCACCTTCAGCATTATAAAAGTCAGCAATCTAATCTATGCTTTTGATTCAACCTCCCTCAACATGTCGTAATAATACCATGTCCAACCCATCCTACTATGGATCTCAAACAACGGAAAAAGGTGACCCTTGCAGGTGCACATATATAGACAGAATCCACATAATTGTCTCGGACTACACAATCCAAAGCGTGACAAGAGGAGCTATACTTTAATTGATCACAGCAGAGGGAAGACTTGAAGTCTGCTCCTCTCAACTCTAAGCCGATGCTGTACATGGCTGAAGCAGTTGAGGATTTTAAAACCGTTGTCTAGAAAATGGACTTTGATAAAGAGTATGGGCAAAAGTTTATGATCTGGGACATGAAGCAGGGCAAACCCATAAGATTGCCTGGTCATTAACTCTGGAAATAGTACACATCAAGGGACACTACTCTGTTTTCCTATATGGATTACAAACCGCGGGAAAGCTGCATATCAGCCATCGGGTTTATCCTGGTTCAAGAGAAAACACATTCGTACCACATGTACAACCTGACAATTGCCCTCCCCTTATGGACACCGTGGTACTTTTCTATCTGAACACACACAACAGCAGCATGGTGAAGGCACATGTGGTCTCCTACCCAAAGAACTGATACCCCGAGAAGATATTCAATGAATGAAGTATGGAAGGGTGCGAGAAAACACGCCAGTTCAAAAATAAAATAATTGACACATACATACATTTGGATCACAGAAACAAGGTAGAAGCACCAATAATTTCCCCTCCATATTTGTTACAGCAGATGGCATATGATGGCAGGGCTTTGAAGCAACCTGCTCTTTCAAAGCATGAGTCTGAAATAAACTTCTAAGAGCAGAGCACTTCCTTCCTATTGTCTTTTGGATGAGGCAAGCAAGCTGCAGGGAGAGATGGTCTCCCCTTCCTCACCAAGCATTAAAGGCAGCCCAGCTATGTTATTCTTTGCATTAAAGCATTAGCATGGGAAGCTCTTCAGGACAGGCACCATCTACTCTTCTTCCTGTGAGCCCTGCCTTCTCACTGAGTGCATGGCCCTCAATGAAAAAATCACCGCAGGGAGGAGCAGCTGATGTTGTCCTGAGGACTCCATCTGTCTCTGCACCCTAGGAGCCTGCTTTCCACCCTGGAGAACAACTCATCCTAATCTGCACCCACATCTCCCACCGCGCAGGTGCCCCGTCCAGCTGCCTCCTCCCATCCCAACACAGAAGTGACTGCTCTACACAATGCACAGAAAGACAATGCTCCTGGGGATCAGCACCCAGAGATACTCTCATGTGGATTACCAGCAGATCAGGGTCAATGGGAGCAAGCTCTCGCTTTGTTCATGGTACTATATGAGATGGTAGGAGAAGACACATGACATGGTCAAGGACAGCCTCAGGCGTTGTCTGTTATGGACAGTCCTCTGGACAGGGAAAGGGGTCACAGCTTCCAAGCATCATATATCTGCCCTATGGCACACAGTTAATATACCTGTGCTTCTCTGGAAGATGATCTTCATACCAGCCCATGTCCTGCTGCATTTCTCACTTCTGCTTCCCCACATACCACAGGGGGAGGCCTTCTGTACTGCAATAGCCTGGATGAATTCCATCCTTAACTAATATTTGCAGGAAACCAATCTCCAACATCCAAGATGGTTGCTAAAGGCATATGTTAATTAGATTTACAGTAGACCAGAGCATTAATTTCTTTTTGTTAATTTTATAATACACTATTTTGTTCTTAACTTCCTACAAAGAGTAACTGCAATTTAAAAGTAATACAAAGAGTTATTAAGAGTAACTACAAGTACCACTGCAACTTTGGAGAGAGAAAAACATTTTCTTTAGGAAGCATTTCCTGTGTCCTTCCGAGTGCCTTATCTGACCAGCATCTTTCACTTTTATTTACATTTTATCTTCTTTAGGAACATTTGTGATATGGACTGAGTCATCAATAAGGGCACAACATGAAAGGAAGGAAGAAAAATAAGCTGTCTAAAGAGCACTACTCTGCAGGAACTTTATTAACATTTATTGTGTGGTATCAAGTTACCAGAGTTGAATGGAAAGAACAAAGTGTTTATTTAAGTGGCATAAAACACAACTCACTGGAAGTCACATTCAAGTATTTTGAAAATACATGATGGAAATGGACATAAGAGAAATCTCTCAGATTTTGTAGAAGCCAATAACAGGTACAAGTTGGCCAGGAGGGCAGTAAAGTTCATGAGAATGACAGTATTTTTAAGAAAAAGCTCTTGGATAAGGGAAATGCCATGGAATTAGGGAAGAAGGTGTAATTTACAATAGAAGAAATCCCAGGGCTATCACATTCATAATCTACATGCACAAAGCCTATGTCTTGTCGTTCCCTCCTGCCCCCTCCCAAGCAAGCAAAAGAGACATACTTAAGAAACAGCTCAGTGTATTTCCAAAGCTGATTCCTGCATCTGGAAGACTTCTGAGCTTTTTCACTGGCCAAGTCACAAACCTCACTCCCACATTAATAGAATCTGATTGCTACTGATGTAGACTGTAGGAAAACCTTCGAAGTCTCTGTAGGAGTAAAGCAGGATATACATTTGCAGATGACATGCATGTGCTGCCATAAGCAAGGCACACAATTAGAACTGAGGCTAGATTTACAGATTTGAGCTCTCCTTGGCTTGGATAATTACACAGCACGAATAGCTGACTTTTAACTCCAAGAAAGCAAAAAATACACGCAGAGAGAGAACTTTACCTTGCTGTAGGAGATGATCTTATTCCTCCCTGACTTTGTTCTCTCAGAGTAGAAGGTCATGATCTGAACTTCCATTATGGCTGTGCAAAAATGCATCAAAGGTTCAATGGATAAAAGAATGTTATTTTCCAAAACCGCTGGGACACTTCCTGTCAGTTCACATAATTGAGTATTACAGTATTTAAATTACAGATTGAAGGTTATTTTTACAGGTGTCATTTTAAATATAATATGAAATTTCTTGACATTACCTCAGCCATGCTACACAACCCAGCTGCACTCAGACTTGCATGTGTGATGCACATGGCTGAAATTTTGTCATATTACATCATGGACTACAAAAACACGCAGTATAAATAGACGATGTAATATCTGAGAGAGCAAAAACACATAGTGCTGGCCTTGCTTTATGGAACCCCAGATCTAATATGGACATGGAAATGTAAACTGTTATAAGAGTTCAGATCAAAAATCTTAGAAAAGGGTCATGTAGAAGAGCAGGTTGCAGTCAGATAGACAGTGCTAGATTGCCCTCCAGTGGACTCCAGCCGATTCTGCCTCCTCATCTCCAAACCTGTCTGAGGAAGGAGAACCAAGCCACATGACTTCATGAAGCTAAACAAATGAGACAGCCCATGAGAAAGACTTAAGTTATTCACGCTGGCATATCTGCAGACCAACAAGAAAATGTTAAATTAATTAAGAAATAGATCTTTAAAAATCCTCTTGGACTTTTTCCACAAGTTGGTATTAGCGGCTGCAAAGAATTTGCCTTTGACTGTTCTAATTTAATGTGGCTTTCTAAAATGCTATTATCTCCATTCTGTAATTTGTTATTTCACTTTTATGGTTTCCAAAAAAATGCCATATACACCTTTTCTTCTACTCCATTGTGACGTGCAATTTGCCATTCATTCTGGGTGAAGCATTCCTTTCCCACTGAAGAATTCTAATAAAATAAATATAAAAAAAAGAAGAAAATAAAAAAAGAAGAAAAAAAAACTAGTTTCCTAATGTTGTTAACACAAACAAAGCTAACAACACTTACTAGATAAATTAAAATTCCCTTGTCCTTTCACTACTCTCCTCCAACAAAAGTGGAATATAGTTTTACTGGCATGAAGCTTTAAGTCCAATCCAACCTTTCTATTCAGCTCCAGTTGCAGCATGCAGTGCCCACAAACAACCTGGGGCAGCTGGACAGTCATTCAGAAACATCGCCAAACTCACGAGCAGGGAGATGGCATTTCATCTACAAGCCTGTACATGCACTGGCAATTTTTATTTTCTGTATGCCTGGGCTTCCTCACAGAAAAGAACAAAGTTTTGGGGATTCAAGAAGCAAATTTGTAATGGTACAGACATCACATCACATCTTCTAAGCAAAGTTTGGATTATAAGGCCTTCTGTTCATCAGTAATTAGTAAAAAGAAGGTTCATAACAAAATTATCACCCCTTTCTTGTGAGAAATCGGGTTACACTTCTTAGTGATTTGGTGCAAATATTCTCATTGCCCTCATTTCATGTGTTTTCGTTTAAATTCCTTCTTCCTCCAAAGAGACTGAGAGAAAAAAAAAAGAGAGAGAGAGCGAGAAAAGAAAAATGGAAAAAAGTTACTATTTCTCTTTTTTTATTTCTGCTGAAAAAACATAAGTATCTAAATAGAATGGAAAAATGTCTTGAAGTGTTCCCGTTCTATAATGAAAGACATTTTCAACAAAGGAACATAGTCTATGTCAGGCAATTTGAGTTATCTCCCTAAACAGAGTCTACTCTTTAAATGGAGACAGAAATAGAAACTACACACAAATGAGTGAGTGAAAAGTTCCTTATTGTGAACAGAAGGTATCTCGAGGCTACCCTGGATTTAACCTGGAAAATGAGCATACCGCGATGTGTCTGATAGAAGAAAAATCCAGCCATCCAGATGTGCAGGTCAGAACCAGGGCCATAGCCTAAAATAGATTAAAACAGGAGGGGGAGCTCTCACTCAGTCTGTCAAGGTATAAAGGTGTTCCCAGGTACTTTACTCCAGACGAAAAAAAAAACAGTCCCAAACCCCTTAAAATTATTTTTAAAAGTCAACTGTTTTGTTAGGAAAATGAAGCACTTGTTTTCTCAGCTAGATGAATCATCACGGGTAAGTAAGCATTCAAGTGAGCATTTAGGCTTTGTGGATTTTACCCCAAACTACACAAAATTTTTGTTTTGTTTCAAGGATACATAAAATTAAATCACTGGAGCTGATTTTTGCCTTCTGTGATGTTTGGTTTGTTCACATCTGAAATTCAAAGTAAAAAATATCAAGGAATGGGAGCTCTTATGGACGAAACCCAAAACAAATGTTTGCAGGAACCTCTGAGAAATGGAAGTGCTGTGTTCACACAGTTCTAATTATAACATTGCATTTGTAGGCTTCATATGACCTAGATCTCATATAAGAGAAACATAAAGGAAAGCTGACATAAAGGGAATATGGAATACCCTATGGAATTTCAGCTGGAATCTAGGAAATCCACTGCAGAAAAGTGGGGACTACTTAGAAAACAGCTGGAAAAGACCACAAGTGAAATTCATCTTGGTTATAATCTAAACACAGGAAAGGGCAACAAAGGCCAGTTCAGTTAAGCAAGGATATAAAGTCTTATACATCGTGTGCAACAATCATAATAAAGGCTGTTTAGAACATAAATAGCACAGGGAACTACATAAAAAGTAGATAGAAGCTAGTTAAAATGAAAAACTAGTGGGTGAAGGGATTCTAATGAAAGGTAAACTGCAAGGAATAGTTCAGTTAATCACACAGTTTCTTGCACATATCCAATGCAAAGACAAAAAGGAATGCAGAAAACTGAACCACTTAAACTGATAGTGAAAGAGATGGTGCATTAAATCTACTCTTCATGTTGAAATAGTATTGTTCCTGATTTAAAGCAGAATCAGACTTACACCATAGAGCTTTCAGTGGAGATAAGAGAGATTCCTCTCCTCTTTCTGTAACCGTGTAGAAGTGGGGCATGTTGTCTAATCATTCATTCAGATATTGACTATAGGCAATGGAGGTAGGTATCCACGCTAGGTCAGGAGAGGCATCGCCCTCAAGCTGCCTATTTCCCAGCAGGAGCTAGACAGAAAACCAGGTGCTGTGGGGACGTAACTCTGCATCTTCACAGACATAATTTTAATGCAGTTACAAATATCCAGGGAAATTACCTCGTGACTTGAATTCAATGAATCCTACTCATTAACAGAAACCAGGAATACCTGGGATACCATATTATGCCTCATAATAATAAATGACAATAGCAAAAGTACTAGCAAATTTGTCTCCAGAATGAAAAAAAAAAAAAAAAAAAGATTCTGCCTATAAATGGCATCCTTCCACGCCAAACTGATGAACTTCATCTGGGAGTCACTTCCCATGGAATAGTAAAGTTAGAAGGGGAAATGTCTTGCTAGCCAGCACACCTGCTTGAACTGAGTATCTGGAAGGAGGCTACTAGTTAGTGTCTTTGCAGAGTGGTTGGTTCTGGAGCTCTCCCTCATGATTATTTCCAACTATTCAGCTTTATGCCTTTCTACATCACCAACTTAATATATTTCAAAGAGTAAAAATGCATGGCAAAAATCAGCCTCCAATTCTTCTTATATTTCTACAGCATACATATGAGTTATGTAAAGGGTAATCTGCAAAATTTTTGAGGAGGACCTTAAAATGATCTGCTCAGAGACCATCAGCAGGGAGTAAAGTACTTGACAATCCAGACTAGGGCTTAGTCTGATCTCTGATGAAAACAATATTCTTTTTTTCTGTTTGTTTAAATTCTTCTATTTAGTTTTAATGTCATAATTAAATGTCTTTTAAACATAAAATTGGAAAGTGTCCTGGTTTTTACTTGAAATCAGAGTCAATTCTGGAGGAAAGAACTTCAACTTTACTCTAAGCAAAGCTTTTATCTTGCAGTAGTAATGCATGAGATTTTGAACTGTGAAATTCAGATTTTCAATGAATTTGAAATGAGGTTTTTTGCACATAATCAGGGAAGCCTACTGATCAATGCTTGGCTTGTTGTTGGTGCCATTTTCCTATATCCTGTAGAATGTTTAGGATTGAGAGTGATTAAAATGGTCTTCTTTATAACTAGGGGAGCAGGGAGGAAGAATTTTATGAGGTCTCATTCATAACAACTGTTGAGCTTCAAACTACTGTAATTTGTAAATATTGTAGTTATTACAGTAGTAAATACTTTCACTAAGGGTAATGAGACCTGGATCAGCAGCACCTGGTAACGTAGGAGCAAAAAGCTCCAAAACGAAATTAGTAATTTGTTGTACATTTTTTTCACAGGCTACCCTGATCCAACTGTGGATCTCCCTGAAGACAAAGCAGTTTTCCTGGATGGTGCTTTTTGAAAGAGAGCCATTTTGAAACATTGATGTGACTACTAGATTAATATAAAATGTTGTTGTTTTACGTTAGGTGTCCATATCAAATAATAATAAATGTTGCTTTATAAATACTCCCAATCAAGGTCCACAAGGCCTTAAAACACATGTGAACCAAAAACATAAGAAAATTGTCTTCACAAGAGCTCAGACTCATAAGGCACCAAAAGAATATGATTTACTTTGACTGAAACAAGAGTTTTGAGGCTTCTTACTGTGCTGTAAACCAATAAATGTTACCAATGAAGTTATGCAACTGACTTCCCTAGGTTCCAGATGAGACCTGAATAGAGCACAGTGACATGTAACACAGGCTAATCCACAAGTCCTCAAAGCCTATGGGAACCACTAACTTCCAGCTTTCTGTCTCAGAGAGCAGGGAAGGGAAATAATGCATGCCTTAGAAGAATACAAAATTGTAGTTAAAAAGCAGGAAAAAGGAAGGCCAAATTCAGAGAACTCCGAAGTCAACACACTGTTGACAATCCTCTCAAAATCTGGATATCAACTGTGTGAATAAATCAAGAGGGATGATCCGCACGGGTGGTGCCATCACTCTTCTAGCTATACACTCATATACAAAGTTTAAATTAGAAATCTGGTAGAAGATTTTTCAGGTGCAGAGTGACCTTTTTAATATTCTGTGGAAGATTTTTTTTGTATTTGTTTTTAAAAGTCATTAATCAGAGCTATGGGAAGAAAAGAGAAATAGAATATCGCTTAATGAGCTTGCAATTAGTAGACTAACAAGTCTGTTATTTTTGTACTTTTTCCCATTGTATGACCTAACAGAATACTAGTAAGCATTAAACACACCACAGCTTCAGCAAAAATATTGTGGTCTTTCATGACACACACAACTGTACTGGAAGTCTCTGTGAATTTAGCTGTTATAGAGCTAAAATGCACTTGATGTCTTGTCCATCTCAATTTATCATGAACTGTATGTCAAGAGCTCAGTACTGATGAAGATAGCATATGAAAAGGCATGTGCTTGGATACTTTCCAGCGTTTAAGTATAATAGAAATCTTAAGGAATTTAGTCATATCTTGATATTTGAAGAACAATGAAAAATAATATCAGATTTCACGGCCATAAGAAATGCTTTACCACAGAGCCAAACCAGAAAAATCTACAGGTGTCTTTTCCTGATCATTTCCAAAGCCAGTTTGTCCCCCTACATTTTTAGGTTTTGCTCATTTGAGAAAAGAGGGGGAGGGCAAATGCTTTTTGATTAGCAAAACTAAGTTGTGCAACAACGCAAAGGAAAGGTCAGGGTTCAAATTCAACATGCTGGATTGCTTGTCTCCCTCAATCCAATTCACTAAATCAGCAGCAATGAACTGCTATGATGACAGAAAGAATTTGGAAGGGGAGGAAAGTTGCACTTATATGGAAGACAAAAAATAGATCTATAAAATGATCGTCCTAATCTCCTTCCAAAGTCAAAGGAATACGTCCATTAAAAAAATGAATAATTTCTACCTTCACTCAAAAAGGATGAATACGCAGTTAAGTGTCAAGGATGAGTACTCACTGTTAGGTTTTGTTTGATTTTTACCCAAAATCTGTTAGATGGAAATTTTTTCCCAGACATAAAAATGCTTTTCATATAAAATATCTATTAAATGCAACAAATATTTTCCCTGAAAGTTTTTGATCCAAGTAATGTCATTATAAGAACCTGCTACAAAACAGCTAAACATTGACTTTTGCCTAGATTACCAAAAGCATTTACACATAAAAATGTCAAATTTGAAAAACATATATACATTCTTACTGAGAAATAAGATCAAACCATGAGATTAATGCTTACTCCTATTTTAAAAAATACTGTCTTACTAAGAAATTAACATAGCAACCTAACGGCAAATAAACTAAAAATATGCAATTTTGGAACTCTTTCTAATCTTGAGATTCTCAGGAATCATCAGAACTTCATAGTAATCCTATCTTTTCTGACTATTTGAAAGTAATAGATACAATTTTCAAAACTTTTTAGATCCTTAGTGAGAGTATGTACTTTGAATACTTAATATTAACATAGTAGGATGTAAAAATCAAGCTCTTGGCCCAGAAATGGCAAAGGTAGCAACTGTGGTTCAGTGGATAAAATGAGGTTTCTCTGAAGCTTTAGAGAGTGGTGACTCATTCATCCAGTTTGGAAACCTGTCTATATCCGTGGATTTTTAGGTAACACTACAACATGGTTTGGTGTTTCGGCCCTGCATGAAAAAAACACCTTGAGGCTAGGCCAGAGATGATCTCTTAATCAAAGCTTCTTGTGCTGCCCAGAGAATGCCTGAGAACTTTTAAAGGGAGCAAGGGCAACTCAGATAACTAACTCCCTCTTTTTTTCGTTAGCAATAACTTCCCGGATATTTTTCCTTTGGGTGCTGTAGACATCCAACTCTTGGAAACCAGTTCTAGCACAGAGCAAGTCACCTTGACTGGGATTGACTTTGTTAATTTGGAACCCTTTAACATTGTGTCCAGTGTAAAATAGCCAGAAAGCTCCATTCCAAAGTCCATGCAAAGCAACGAATCTGTCCAGGGAAGAATTTATTCCATTTATCCTAGACATTCTTCTTAACAACTTATTATGCAAGAAATTATGTGCATGCTGCTGTGCAGGATTGGTGAACCAGCTATTAGCATTGTTTCAGCTCCTGCTGATCTCAACATATGGACTACTGAAAACATACTCAACTACCAAACGTAGAGTGCTTTTAAACTACAATATTTTGCACACTGCCAGCATCTTTTCCATATCTTTTCAGTGTTATCACACATTTAAGTACATCTTTTTCATAAATTAACAGCAGAACGAGCGCTTTTTTTTTTAGCTGAGGGTATTCTCATAGTTCAAGAGTTAAAGGTATTTTTCTGTGACCCATATATATCAGCCTTCCAGAGTCAATGAAAAGTCATTCCTCGACAAGAAAAAAGATTCCTATTTTTTAAACAATTGGCCGTCTTTCCTTTTTTCCATAGCAGAGAAAAGAGGATCAAGAAATTTAGAGATGCTCTTATCCCCAAGGTTACTAAAAAGCAAATGAACACACATAAAAACACAGTCTAAAAAGAACACTGAAATGAAACTGAGACACAAGGGAGAATCCAAGCAGCATTTACAAACCTTCACAACCCTATGTTGTCTTATGGTATGATCTTTTCTTATATATGCAGCTGATATGCAATTCAATGTGTCATTTTTTTGGATGTGATAGTAAGAAATTCCAAGATTCGTTCAGCCAGAGGTAACTGTTAGTATAATATCATGTGTGGGTATAAATACTGAAACCCATATTTTTGTGAAGCACTCCACAGAACATTTGAAAAATCCACCTTCCACTAGAGCCAAATTCCAACCTCAGATACACACTCAGGGCTCTCATTAAAGGCATCAGGAGCCAGAAGTACTTTGTCGAGGGCAGACTTCAACCAATTTTGGTATTTATCCTTACAGAGTCACTCTACTGAAACCTTGATTAGCCAAATGGAACAGAGACATGAAAGAAGTTTAGATTAACAGGGTTTGGATAAGTAGGAGAGGTTTTAATGTTTTGTTATGCACTTTAATAGATATGACCTTAGGCCACAAATCAGCATGGCTCCTGGGCACATGCATAACATTAACCATATGAGTAGCTGACTGAAGTCAGCAGAACTATTGGCAATATTAAATGTAGGCATATGTGTAAGTACAAGTAAAAACTGGATCCCAAACTTGAATAAAGAAGAGGAAGGTGATAAATAAAAACTGCAGTTTTATCCTTAACCCTAAACAAAAGCTTAAAGCAGAGACATCACATATTTGAGAACAGATGACCCATTTATGCCAAGTCAATGAAGTTAAATCAGCTGGCTTTGGGTGCAAGGTGAGAAAAATCCAGACAGAAACCATTAACACTTTGCCAACAGAGCTTAAAAGAAAAATCCCAACAAGTCTAGAAATGTGTGTTCAAATGCTCAGAGAGATATGAGAAGTGCTTGCTGGTGGTTTTGCTGCCCCTACTCATCAAATTAATTCTCCTCCTTAGGATTCACAATTCAGAGTTGTTAATACACACTCATTTTTATCCCGGTTTCCAAGGAAAAGTAGACGTTTGGAGTAACTGTCTGTATTCCAACCCTCCACCAATAACCTTTTCATCAAGATGTAGAGACAGCAATAGTCATTGAAATCCTAAAATTTTCACAAAATATGCACTCAGACAGAGGAGGAAGAGTTCCTAAAGGCTGAAGCTCACACCACCATATTTTGAGTGAAGCCCTTTACAAATGCCTCAGCCTTAAGGAGAGCTTCTGTTTAAATTCACCAAACCTAGTTTTACACCAGTATTCACTGAATGTTTGGAAACTGTGTTCTTTTTGGTTCCTCTTTTAAAGGTCTGCACACAAAATAAGACTGAGCTGTTTATTCATTTGCCAACACTTGCTGTTAGATTCATTTATTTTTTCTCTTCACAATAAGCCAACTTGAGAAAAAATAGTCTTGTGGTTATTATATAATTTGGGATGCACAGAAGCAAGGCTTGCAGTCCTATTCTGTCTGGACAACCCCCTTCACTTTACTCATCCTCACCTCCTGCAAGAGCCTCTCGCCTATGTGGGTAGCCAAACTAGACCCTGATTGACTCTCAAATGCTGCACTAATGGAGTTCAAAAGTTCTAAGGACAGCTTTGTTATTTATTTTAAGTTTATATAGTCTCTTTTCTCAAAAATCCCAGACTTCTCTATCCAGTAATAACTACCATTTTATAAAGAGAAATAATAACAGCAATATTGATATGCAAAGGCATATGCCAACCCTAAGAAGATTTTGAAATCTGGAACAGGGAGAATAAAAAACTGCAACAAACTGAGCCTTCTCCCAACATTATCTCGTAATTTTTTCCCCACAATGGTGGGGAAATAATAATTGTTTCCTATATGATCACCAGAATTATTCCCATTTACTCTAACACTTTTTGTAGGTAAGTACGTGCATAACCTCTGTGTGTTGCTTTACAGAAAACTGCAGACAAGTTAGTTCCCCCTCATACCACGTCAAGCGATACAGCCACGTTCCTCTCCCCATATGGAGCACCTGGAAGACGGCACATGAGCCAGAAGAATCTGTCACGCTGGCATAAGTCTTGAGGTATTGCAGGATGAATAATCCTGATCCAGACCTTTTGAACTATGAAGAATGGCCTCCATCTTCTCACAAGCTGCAGCAGAAAAAAAAAAAAAAAGAGTTCTTTGTGTTCCTTGTGGACATTTCCATTTGCTAACTAAGGAGATATGTGCACAACTAGCACATCTGAAGATTTGGAAAGTGTTCATTCTTTTTTTGCTATATTACTCCAGTCATACCGATGCCTTATTAGTAACAGTTAAAATAAAACCTCTGAAAAATATGAATCCAATGTCAATCTATTTTGGAAGAATAAACATCTGTGCCTGATGGGACACGTGCATCAAACTTAGTTCAGCTGCATGACACAGACTGCATGTTTAATCTGCATTTTCAATCTCAATTCCCACTGTGAGTCTATTGCTGAAAAGGAACTGGGGAGAACGTCTATTCCTTTATTAAAGAAAAGCAATACTGTATGTTTTAACAAATATGACAATAGAAACAAAGGGTTTCTTGCTTTTGTTATATGCTTATGAGTTGTGCCCCTATATAAGGATCTTTTCTTGAATCAAAAGCATGTCGAGGGAATTGGGAGCATTGCAATGAAAGCAAGTCAGTTTTGGGATCTAACAAATTGGCGTTGATAACAACAAAATCATAACAAAGAGGCAGCGCATTCCTTGTATGTGTGCAGGCTGCATCCCTCACTGCACAGTGTTCAGTATGAACGGCAGAAGTTCAGTACGAAAATACATTGGAAAACTGCTTGCCCAAGCTATGCTGAAAATACTAAACTGTCCAATGAAAATAAAATCTATGGAGGCTGCAATAAAGGGAGAAGCAGAAAAAAAAAAGTGGTAGTGTCATGGTAATAGTGATGAAAAGGTGAAGATGGTAATAAGTACAAGTGTTGCATGAGCCACAGTTATATAAGCACCCTGAAACACCAGCGATACTTGAACAGTGCAGAGTTTCATCTCTGCAGTTTTTCTTCCATGCTGCCCTTCTGTCACTGAGCTAAATGTTGTCCTTGTAAATCTGTCACAGGTCTGTAGCTCTGTGTCATTTTCTGGGTATACTGGAAAATGAAACTGGATCCATACGTTAGTTACTTGTGGGTCACTTCTCCCACTGAGATAGTTTTCCCCACTGGTAATGCCTCAAGACTTGGCAGGTAGAAATAGTAGATGGAGTTACAGAGTTCCCTGGAAGGGTAGAAAATGGCCTGATGGTCTGCCTGAGCTGGTGCAAAATCAGCCTGCTGGGAGAAAATGAGTAAAGGGGAGACACAAAAACAATACCAAAGCTACCACTATTTGTGTGAAGGGCTGGAAAAAAGAGCTCATTGCTATTGTCAAAGATGCTTTTGTGACTATCTACATACAATGAGTTGATTTCCTCCCCTCCCAGATTGTTCCTCCTTTCCCTCTTTCATCTCATTTTTTTCATCTTACATATCACACAGTGCTTTGTGATAGTGAGTGTTGTCTGTGAAAGGCACTCACAGAAGCTGCATTTATTTCCTGGGTTTCTAGATGGGGATCTTGCGCAGCTGTATATGTAAATTTTAAGGGCAATTTGTTTATTTGCATTTGTCCCTCTTTTGCTGTTGATTTTACCTCAAATGCAAGATATTAACCATGAAGATAGCTAAGGAAATAGATCCTGAATAGCCAGACTTTGCTACAGCCCCATTGAAAACTAGCAAATTACTGGCCCATATAATTCTGTAACACAATCTACAAGGGAAAAACCTGTTACCTCAAATGTTTGCTTCTTAGATAGGAAAACATACACCAGATATAATAAAAAATGGGGAAAAAAAGCAATATCAGATTTAAGTAGGATTTAAGAAACTGTGGGGATGATAAATAGAATAATACAGAAAAGGTCTATTGCGGCAGAAGGGCAAGGCATTTCTGTGATTCTGCAGAACAGTTGAGCTCTTAAACTTTTAGGCTACATCTATAAAACAGTAAACATACCCTGTACCATTTTCTAGCTTAGGATCCAGGTGGCATGGAACATCCCACATCCACCTTCTCAACTCTCCTGCCCTAAAAATTAAGAAAGTTACAACTAGACTGCCTGCTAGGAATAATCTTGTTTCAATTCCTGAAATGCCTGGGAATTTCTTGGGCTAGTGTTGGCTAGCGTGACCTGAAAGCATGTCACAGACTACACTGAGCAACACTATAAAGTTCCAGTGTGCAGGAAAAGTTCCTGGAACCGTCTTAATAGCATAGACATATCCAAGGAAATTCCAAATACAGGATCTTATGCAACTCCATTGGATACTGCAGTTTCTGAGAAATGAAATGCCAGAGGGCTCATAAGTCCTGTACTGGAAAACGTGCATTTTCCCTGGATCTTTTATGATCTCCAGAAGGACAGCTAGCCGCACTGTAATGAGAAATCCTCTGTAAGCAGTTCTGAGGTGTTTAGGATAAAAACAGGTCTATATTCTGTTTAGCACTGTAGATGGTTGTAGTATTACACATTTTTTTTGCAGTCTGTACAGCTAAAACTTATTTCCTCATCTGGCCACCTATTGCCAACCTGAGTTCATATCAAAACTCTACAGTTCTCTCTCAAGGAGATGTTATTTTCATACTATGGGAAAAGAAGTTGAAGTACTAAACATATTAATTTTGTGTCCGGGAATTCAGGGGCCTTGGCTCCACATCACAAGTGAGCTGGACACTTCTGGGAACCTCTAAAATAACTCTACTACTCTCAAAAGAGTAATCCATGTCACCTGTCTAAAGCATGCTTAAAGCATGCCTAGCACATGTCTAAAGCATTTGGAAGCAGAAATGCCAATTTTTAAGTCTGAGCTTTAACCATAGGACATGCTTCCTGCTTCTGGGGATCTCTATAGCTGGAACCACCTCGCAGAATGACTTTCAGCATCCTTAAAAGAAATATCACTGTAGAATTAGGGACCTTCACATCAAAAGTGTGAAAGTCAAGCTCCTCTATGCAGGATCTTTTCCAGGCACCTCTCATCCATCTCACCCAAGAACCCACAAGTACTATTTGTTATCCTCCTTTTCAGCCTGCACAACCTTGTTTTTTCTGGATTGTATCCACAAAGGGAAAATATAACAAAGGAAAAGTCAAGAATGGATTATAGCTCTGAAAGAGATTTAACAACAAACACATTGGCATTTGCTCTTTTATTTTTACACTTGATTTTACCGGTTTCATTACAGCATTTTGCTAGGTGACATGTTAGATTTTGTTTAGTGCAAATATCCAAAACCTATGATGTGTTCCTACAGTGCTATTTCACTCTGGCACTTCTCAGCGAATTTCTCTTCCTCCTGACCCCTGTCTTTCCTAGCTTAACTTAAAAAGAAATTTCTAAGGTTTAAAAAACAAATTTTGCTAATTATTAGAAGCTGTTTTTAAAAGAAACCTTATTTTCTTGTTTCCCACAACAAATGCACTGAGGTGTACATATAGCAGTGGATCATGTTAGCTTACAGAGAAACAAGACATAGCTTTTTCTAGGAAAGGCCTATTGTGCTGAAGAGATTGTTTTTGTTATGGACACTAGTATTACAGACAATGCCCCTGCTTCATCCCACATAACTTGAGACATTAAAAAGAGATATCTAAATTGGAGCCTAGAAACCTAGTTTTCATCTATAAGCAACAGATAGAGGCAGATACATTCCTTGCCTGTTTAGGGAGCTGATAAGTATGAACCCCTAGGCAAATTGGTCTGGTGCCTAAAGTTGGGTGGAATAAATCCAAACTGAAGGTAGTTATTTTGCAGACTGTATTTTTCTTAAATGTTAATAAAGCACCTAAGACATAGGATATATACTTTTTTTTTTCTCCTGAGAACAGGAATAAAAGAATTGCAAGATAACGTGACCTTTTGAGATATAAGCAAGGAGACATGGAAGAAAAGTTGATATGGTCCTGATGAGACCATCCCAAGAAGTTTGATAAAGATGATAGGAAGTACATTTTTTTAAAAAAAGAAAGTTCTCTTAAAAAGCTATAGCAGAGTCTGGAATGTCCTTCCCTAAAAAAAAAAAGATAGGGAAGGTCAACCTATAAAATGAGCTATGCTACTCAGTCATATGTTTCCGTAGATGATTTCTAGCACTGTCTCCAATACAACTGCAGTTTCTGTTCTTGTAAACCACACAGCTGGTTGTAACTAGATACATGTCGAGCATAAAAGAGGTGTAAACACACAATAGGGGGTCTTTGCTTGTACTTAACAATGAAAATTATGGCCTCACCATCACACAAACTCTGTGTAACTAGACCAGACATCTTAGACATCTGCCTAAAACAGATTATCCAGTTCAACTGCACTCAATGACGGGATCGCTCTGTGGGAGTCTTACAGCCTAATTTATTCAGGTCAGACAAATAGTTGCTACTGTCTGTAAAATATATGAACCTATGAAAAACCTCTTTCCCCATCCCTAGCCGCCCTTTCTTCCATTGATATTAATACAATGGTACCTTTTTTGATTAATTTGAATCATTTTATTGACTGATAATTGCAACTGTTATTCATTAACTACAGTATAGTAGTGCCTAGTATTTCATTTATCTAGACCTGTGATCACATTTTCACAGGATGCAAAGATAAATTTGCATTGAAATGTGTATGTCAAAAAGAGGTAATTCCATTCTTATGATTAGCCCTTGGGCGGCTAGCCTGTTACTCTAGAACAATATACAGTTTGGGATAGTTCCTACAGCAGAATTATAGCAAATGTTTAACAGTGCTAAACAGGCAAAGAATATGGGCACACACACGTACTGAAACCTTTGATGCAAGGTAGGCCAGAAGGAGCAGCAAAGTCTGGCCAATATAAATCTGCAACAAAGTATTGGAACCCAAGGGGAATCACCATCAGCAACTGCCTATGAAACACTCTAAAGAGCTTCCCCTCTCCTTGATTCTCCAGGTCTTGTGACTCTTGGTTGTACAGAGATCTTGCAAGATTGGGAAGTTTGACCACTCCTGAAGCAGAGATGCTATGTTCCTTTGCAGAGAAAAGATATATGAAAGAGGCAATGATATAATACACATAAAGCAATAGAGACACATAAAAGAAGATGCAGAAGAACATACAGATTGGAGAGGGGACATTTCTGAAGATTCTGCCTACAACCTATCTGCTTCTTGACAAGTCATCAAGGTGAGTTGTGTATCAAACCAAGCTGAAACCTTCTTATTGCTAAAAA
>NW_010579190.1:19189-45500 GCF_000705375.1 Tinamus guttatus | reverse complement strand
CCATCTCTGTGTTATTTATTTTCCTCAGTAAGAACTACAGGACCATCTCCTCCAAAGTGTTGCATTAGTGAATGATCCCTTCAGTTCCCTTTAGAAGACACTGACTATAGATTAAAAGAGCCTAAATATTTCCATCGTCACAATTAGAGCAGTTATTCTTCAAACATCTCTCATAATTTACACTATTTTGCTATTTCAAAGTCAGGCACTGCTTGTACACTAATGAGCTTTGTGGAGTTTTAGAGGACTGACTTATAACACTGGCAAACTATAAGCAAGACCTTAGTGCTTTTATTACTATGAAAACATGTATCTCTGAAAGTATTTTGCAGTCACAAGCTCTGAATCTCCATCATCACTTCTGTACTTCATTATATTAATTTTGAAAAAGCACTTTTATCTTACAATCTTGTTCATTTCACGAGTACGTTCATCTTTGGATTAACTGTACATTTCAAGTATATAGATGAAATCACAAAATGGTTGAGGTTGGAAGGGAGTCTAGAAGTCATCTGGGCCAACCCCTCTGCTCAGATGACTCCACTTTTCTAGGTGATGTGTTATATTGACTCCCCAGTGTTATATCGTATATATTGTGTTATATTGGTAGCCCAGTTCAGCCACATAATATTCATATACTTAGAATTTACATGCCTTAAGGGTACAAAAGACCTTACACAACTCACAACAGCCAAACAGCCAAGTTCTTTCTCCTTTTTTTTGCAGCATGACATAACTATAGTGCTTCCAAAAATCCTTCTATGCAACTGTTCTTATTTCAGTAGGCTAAGCTAAGGAATTAGTGTTTTCTCCCTCTGCATAAAATTCTGGTCAAAGCTGCACATACACTTGAGTCAAAGCTCCAGTGGTATAAACTGAGGAGAGCTGAGGTGTGATCAGTAGACACAATAGCCCTTATTGAGAATTCGTCCTTCCCTTGATCTGATAGCGAATAAACTTTCGAGCACCAACAAAACACCTTCATCTTGAGTTATTGGATTTTGAAGTGTCGTGCTTCCGGAATATTCATTTGTTCAATTTTGTTTATTTCAAGGCCACCTGACTCATACGGATAAACAATCTTTCTACCCAAGGCATAAATCTAACCAAGCAATTTGATCTTTACACTTAGACTAAGTAAGTGTGTTGATTTGTTAGAATCAGCAGTGAGTGTGGAATGAGAAAAAACGGTTCTATCTCCCTTTTTATTTCAGGAAAAATATCTCAGTAGGAAAATGACTGTTCCAAAGGTTTCATTTTATTAATTCCAATAAAGGGCAAGCTAAACCCAGTTTTTCTGACTTTACAATTAGGCCTGTGAGAAATGAAATAAAATAAGCACTATATTTCAATGTAAGTGCTGAAAAAAACACGGTACTTGAAATAAAAAACACCATAGCCCCTCCATCACTGGACATCTTTTCCTCCTGAATGATTTTTTTGTAACTCTGGTCAGACTATATCCCTGAAATTCTCTTCCCAGTTAAAGAATCAACAGTGGTGGAAAACTACTATGAGAAAAAGTTCTTTTATTAGACTAAGTCTTCAGTCACTATGGAGGAATTTCCATAACGTCATGGCTTCAAGACTCTGGTACTTAATGCAAGGCTATCGTGCAAATGTGTTCCTGGATGTCAGTGAGGGATATTTCAGCACCAACATAACCAATTAAGGCTATAATAAAAGTAAAATTATCCAACTTTCATACTCATACAACACCCCATACATCCTCAGGTTTTTTGAATTCAAGTTCAACAAAAGGAAGCACCAAGCGCTGTCCCTGGGGAGGAATAACACCAGGACTGGCTGGAGGCTGAAAAGCAGCTTGGTGGAAAAGCAGGGAAGAGCAGCTGGGTACTTGACAGCTGCATGGTGGTGACTTTTGGATGAGCGTGGGCCACATGTCGTGCATGAGCCCAGTCCTGCTCCCTGTAGCGCAGCTCCGGCCTGGGGTCTCTGCCTGCAGGGCAGGAGCCCTGTGAGGCCAGAGCTGTGGCTGAGGAGCAGGAGGAGCTGTGCGGCTCACGCCAGCTCTCCTCGGTGTTGTCACCTGGCAGAGGTCACAGGAGAAGCACCTCTGCAGGGACACTCTGCTTCAGTGAACCCTGACGGGGAAAGGGGCTGTGTGTGGGGCTGGGCCCTGGGTAGTGCGGGGCTGGTGGGCAGCAGGGAGAGCAGCCAGGCCTGGGGCTGAACCCACTCTTTTCTCTCCTTTCCTGTGCACAAGCAGGGCCCAGGAGCCAGGCTCACCGAAGTGTGCTCCCTCAGCTCCTCACTGAGATCGTTGGCTTCTCCAGCCCCAGAAGTCCTGGCACTCCTTGCTCACCCAGCAACACCTCAGTTTTTGTCCACTGTTGGGAATTTGTCCAGTGATCTTGGCTTTGCTTTTGCTTGCAGCAGAGCAAGGATCTTCTGTCAACAGGACCAACCCAGGTCAGCTACCCTTGGGTCCCAAGCTGCCCCTCTTTGGCTGCTGTCTGCAGGTGACATGGTGGTCTGGCCCAGACAGGCCAGGTAAGCACAGGTAAGCAAGCCTGGGCACAGAGACCTCCTGCTCCTGCCTTCTCCTGCAAGGCAACAAGAATGGTCTGCTTTAGGAAACACCAGGTTGCTGCTAGGGTGGTCTTTGTGAAGCCAGAAGGAGATACTAAAACACGCAAAGCAGAGTGTGCCCCCAAGTCCATTTCTTCCTTTAGGATATCCTGGCTATATTGTATGAGAAAGGGCTTGAAACTGAGGGAATCTTCATGAAAGCAGTGAATGAGAAGGCCCACAAGGAGCTGAAGGAGGTCCTCAACCAGGGCCAGGACACTGACCTGGACTGCAGACCTGTGCACCTCCCGGTCATGATGATGAAAGTGAATTCTGCTGACTTGGAGATTTCAGAGAACTGGGCCCTGTCAGTGCCTTCACCAACCTTGGTGGCACTGAGAGCTAAAGTTGAAGCCAAACGCAGTGCTTCAGACTCAGAACAGCTGAACATTTATTTTCTCTATTATGTTCTCACTTTCCCTAGTTCTGATCCTGATTCCCCTCATGCACACAAGAAATACTTCCTGTGCCTCTTCATTATCATCCTCCTCTGCTCACTAAGGACTACTGAGGTGGAGGACTGGTCCCCTGCACCAGTGCACCTGGCATGCACTGGCTCATCGCCCTGGTGCTCTCAGTGCTCAGCAGCATCTTTGAGAGTAGGGAGTTCCAAGCAATTTGCCTGCTCATGAGCTCAAGTCATGTGGATACTCCATCTCTTCTCACCAGCATCAGTGCGGTGAGCATCATGCAAGTATTTTGGCCTTCCAGGACTTCCTTTGGAGTAACCTCTTCAAGCTCCTCTTGGACAAGCTCTGTAAGGAATGGATGCAAGCACTGGAGAAGCCCAGCCAGCAGGGGAAATTGACCAATGGAAAGAGTAAGAGTTTTACCCAGTCCTATCATTTAGGAGTGGAACTCAAGCTTGCTCCCAGGCAGAAGGAGTGGCTGCTGCATCCTGCATTAGTAACATGACATTTGGTTTGTATTTGCTAGGATGGCTGGCTGCCTGCCCAGAGCAAGACTCCTGTTGCTCCAGCACTTCTTTGTTGCACTCCATTATATCTGTGAGAACATAAAGACCAGTAGGATGGATGCCAGTAAGCTGGCCATCTGCATAGGGCCAAACATGCAGAGCCCCGGTACAGGCAATGTGCTCTGGCAGATGCAACGTGCATCTACAGATGGAGAGGAACAAGAAGATCTTCAGCCCCTTGATACCAAGTTCGGGATAGCTCTGGGTCATTCCCACATACTCACCTGCCCTTGCAAAAGTTCAGGAAAGAAGTGCCACTGGACACTAGGGGTGCCTCTCATTGAGGCTACCTGCAATGGGGCAGGCAAATCTCCAAAAGCAATGGTTTTCTGTGTGCAGGTGATGGCTCTGGTCAAACTCCTAATAAACAACTGCCAAGGTATTTTTGGGGAGAACAACACCTTGTGAAGGTTCCTCAGCCAGGGAGGCCCACGCAAACACAGCTCCACAGATAGACAGATAGACAGCTCCACTAATGTCTGTGGCAGGCCAGGGCAGGCCAGGGGTCAGGGTACATATTTGGATTGGCCATTAGAAGACATCTGTGTAAATGCAGAGAGGTCCAGAGGGTTTCACATGATATTACAGAGATTTTCTATTGCAATGCTTTCAAAAGGAAAGTACTTGCAAAATGGCATGCCTTATACATAGGAAATGTCTGTTCACTTTTGCTCTTTACCTGGGTGCTACCTATGGCCTAGGACTGCACTCTTGCAGGGCATTGCCCTTGGAGATTCTTGTTTTTCTATGTGCATGGTTCCACAGGGGTGGTCCCCTTGTACCTTCCAGCGCCTCCCTATTTTTCAGTGCCCAGAGCCAGTAACTGAAGGCAGTCCCCCAGCCCCGCAGATGGAGCAACCTCAGGGGAGGAGCAGCAGTTTTAAAAGGCCATATCCAAGAGGATACCAAAACAACCTCCAGCGGCTCCCTAGAGAGGTCCTTTCCTCATCTGATGTGCCTGTCTTCACCAGTTCTGCATTAATTTTGTCTTCTACCCCACGAAGAAAATTTTACAATAGGCCCCAGCCTTTTTCCATCAAGCACACTGAGGACAGCAGAACACACTCCATGTCACGCTCCTGTTTACTGTAGAAAAGATGACTTATTTGGCACTGTTTTATGCATCAGTAACATTTGGAGTGACCTCCCATCAACAGATTAAAAAAAAGTGGAAAAGAAAACCTGCTGACTAAACATCATGATGATAGCGTGAAAGGTTGGTCACCAAAAGCTATCAGTGCATTGCAACTGATGTGAATCCCGTGCTCACGCTGTTCTAATAAACACTGCATTGTTATCTGCTGTCATGTTCATTTTGTCCTGTTAATTTCAAATTCGAGTAGTTCACCTCCCATGTATGCAGTATCCAACAGAAGCTGGTCGAGGGGATAGGACCTGACATAGATCCCTCCTAAGATGTGTTCTAGGCAGATGGCTGTTTCCCCACTGCCCTGAAGACACTGCAGGGCCACTGAGAGCTGGGCAAAGCAGGCCTGAAATGCTGGTTCCCTGGGGCACATTCTCTCAGCAAGGCTGAATGACTCTGTCTCACTTCACAGGTGAATTACTGCCTGTGTCACCTGGACAGAGAGGGACTCACTGGAGCTCAGCTTCATCTTCCACGGAGGAATAGGAGGAGGTTTTCCAGGCTGCAAACACACACTTTAGCCAAGCAGCAAGTCACAGACCTCTGTTCCTGTGGCTGCTCCAAACTCATCATTCCTACCGCTCACAGTCCTCCCACTAGCTTCCTGCACAGAGGCCCCCACCCAGATGCAAACCCTGCAGCTCTAGGGTCACCCTTGCAGTATTGGCAGCATGGAACAGGGTCTATGAAACTGTAAGACCCAAACTGTAAGGCCTGTGCTCCAAGGAGGACAAGTCATCCCATGACACCACCCACACTGTGAGTAACAGGCACCAGGAGACATGTCATTGGAGGAGTCCTGGGTGTGCAAAGGAGAAGAGTTGTTGCTCCTTCTGCATAATTGGCCAGGGAGGAGAGCCTTGCTGGAGACTGGTTAAAAAAAAAAAAAAAAGGAAAAAAAGGTATTGATTTCATTTCCAGCCTTTTTTTCTCTCACAGTCTTCCTGCACAGCCTGACAGTCCAGCTCAGGCTCCACCAATCCCTCCCAGGCTAAGGAGACACCAAACCCTCCTGCTCCTCAGCACCCGGTCACTTAGTTGCATTGCTCTTTCCTGAGTCTCACCAGACAGGCAAAGAGTGTCCCCACCTCTATAAAAAGCCTCTATCTCTAGAGCAGATTTGTAGTACTACATAAAAGACTCCATCTCTGTAAGAACTGCTGTGAAACACCAGCAGAGCAAGGTTGGACTCTGGCAAAGCCTGCATTACCTATAAGGCCGAGTTCATTGCCAGCCCTGGCACGGAACATCTGCTTCCTGTGGATATACTCACCTAACTGCCTGGAAGCACATGGTCAGTTCAGATACCTCACACCCCATGCAGTTTCATACCTCTCTGAACACTGCATCACAAGATCATGAGTTATGAAGAAAAGAATAAATGGAACAGAAGCTGAAAGACAAAACAAAATTCATATGGATGTATTTGAAATACAGACATAGCTCATCTCTCTGATAATCAAATAATTTTTTTATACAAGGGAAATCTTGTGAGCTAATCTGACATGAAACAATCTACAATCTAAAAGCTAATCTAAACAAAAAAAGAAAAACAGAGCCAAACTAGAAATTATTGTTTATAATTATAGAGATTGGTACAGTAATTTTTAGGCAGATACTTGTTTGGCTGAAGAGATATAGCAGACAATACAAAAAAAAAGAGGAGTTGTCAATCAAATTATACTTTCATTGAGCAGTCTTGAGACTTTTTTTGATTTCAGTGCTCATTAATTATCTAAAAACTGTCTGAAAATTACAAGTGGCTGAACTAGGGATTTTACCTCCCCCAAAAAACTCCTACCAGATCATTCTGAAGACTAGCAGACAAAGGTTGAAAGTTCATAGTAAGTTTAAGTCACACATGAGCAGAGACATTGCTCTTTAGAGGTTAGCTGTCAAGCATGGGATTCTGAATCATCTTGGGAGGCTGCAGCTTCTCTTTGTTCATTATATAAAAGCCTTATAGTCCCTAAGTTATGGGTGTAAAACAAGCTGATATGAATATCCCTACTACAGATATAAGTATACAGATATAAGTATACGGATATAAGATCTCTTGGTTCAAGCTGTAGAGTCCATGCTCGGATATGACTAAGATGAAAAAGAACTGGGTGAAATGCTAAATCAATATTAAGGCCTAGCATGTAGGAGAAGTATTTCATGCAGAGATAGGGAAATATAAACACCGTTGTCAGAAGCAACATCAAGACAACATTACTGTACTGTCTGCAATTCCACTGACCCAGAAACATAGTTTTGAATCTTGACAGGTGACATGTGAGTAGAGAAAAGATGAAAGACTAGGCATTAGGATGTTGAGAGGAAAAGAAGAACCTGTCTTATGAAAGGAAATTAAATGACTTGGCTTGTTTAGTCTAGCACAAAAAGACTGACAGTAGCCTGTTCCATAAATACATCAAAAACATAAACTCTGAGAGGAAGAAGTACTATTTAACCTGAAAGTCAAGTCTAGCTCAAGAAATAATTAACCACATTACATTTGACATGTAGAAGAAGGTTTGTAACCAGAGTTCTGCAACAGTCTTCCAGTAGCAATAAAACTGGCTAACATCAGAACGAAGTTTGACCCTCTTACAAGAGGGTGGATGGAATATCAGGGGACAAGACATAGCAATCAATCAGGAGTGTTTTCCAGACCTCTTTCTTACTTTCTCCTCTTCCCAAATCACAAGTGGTTTCTCTGTAACTCCTTAAGCATGACAGCAAATTAATGGATAAAGAAACAGCAGCTGATATTATTTATTTGGATATTCAAATAATGAGAGTGACTTTGTAAATCTCAAACATACAGCAAAAGATTAATAATGAGATATACCAAAATTCTGTTTTTCAGAATATAATTCTCTGTTTGTGTTCTTTCACTTTTACGTCTAAAATATCTGGCACAGGGTGTTTTGAGAAACTAGACTAGATAACCCACTACAGTCACAGGACTTTGCCTATATGGCAAGTGCTTAATTCATGTATTTCCAAAGGTTATACAGCTGAAATATATTATCTTCGTCTTGGATTCCTTGCTCTTTCTGCTGTGATTTTCTCTGACATAAACCATAGTAAAAAAAAAAGCCTACACAATTTCAACACTAGGAGATTGCAAAGTAAACCATTTTTACATACCATGTCTGGTAACACTTTAAAATAATAGCCCAGTTAATTAATGATGAACTACAGTGAATATTCTTATACAAGTACATATGACATTCCTATTAGTGCCAAATGAGTTCATCATGATTAATGTTATTACAGTACATACCAGTGAAATTCATAAAAGCCATTATGCTGCATGGTTACCCAACACCAAAAAGCATTCCCCTGCAGCCAGCGGCCCACACTCAATAAGGCAGATGAACAAAGTTCTATTCTAAGATCCATGGAGTTACATTATTATCAGCTTGGTATGACATACAGGCCTTTAAAGGAGATCTGCAGAAGAACCTTCAGCTTTAGGAATTCATTCACTGCAGGCACCGGGGCTTAAGCGTTACAAGCAACTAAAATTTGGAATTTCAGGACTTGATTTATTAGAGTTAGCAGGTAGCTGTACTGCTTGTTCAGGTAGACCCTGTGGAGGCTCTGTGCATGCTCATTCTCTTTGGACATCAGCCATCTTTTATGATGAAGTGAAGTTTTAAGCGTCTATGACTGAGAACAGAGGCCGCGACAGGACCTGTGTGAGGAAGGGTACTCATCTTTGCATGAGTTGCATGAGAGGGTATGTTGGCCTCCTGGGCACTATAGGGGCAGCAGGGGCAGTACTGCTTAGCCCAGATTTGACCACAAAAAAAAACAGCCACAGAGGCAGTCTCTGTGTTAATAAGCTCGACAGGACCTGCGCATGGGCCAGAGCACTGCTCACACTGCTAACTGTTAGCATCATTCCTTGGCAGATTTTTGAGCTGCGGTAATTTGCACTCTGCCAGACACCACACCGGCACAGTTCAGGCATTAACACAGCCAAAGACCATTCCTAGTAGTCAGCTTGGACACAGCTACTCACTTCTAGGGGAAGGTCAGTGAGTTTGGGTGTAAGCACCCAATCTATGACACACCATTTGAACTGCCTGCCGGAGAACCGTCCATGATACATGTATTTGTGTCCTAGCCAGAAAGATTGTGCTTCTTAAGATCCATACCAACCCTGAATCACTGGAGAGCACTTTTGGCTATCCCTCATTCCCAGCTCATAGCAGAAATTCATACACAACCACTTCTGGCAGTACCAGTACAGCTACTGAGGAGCAAGAGATCGAATTAAAGGCAGAGCTAAAGCTCCACGAAGCTCTAAAAGAATAACCAGCAAAAGCCCAAAGATCTGGCACTAACACCTAAATAGCATATTCTTTTAGCTTAGCTAAGAGATTATTGTGTTGTTTAACTAAAGTTCCTGGAGTGTAGATCTCAGGAGTTTCACATCAGGATATCTGAGATACTTGCTATTGGGTTTTGTAATCACTGACATAAAATGAATGTATTAAGGTTTTGACATGAAAACTGAACCCATCTTATTTAAATGATGCTAAAAATCAATGCTTAAATTCTAAGACCCAAAAGAAAGGACTGATTTTCCATCTTAGCATTTCTGAGGCTCAATAAAATAGTTTTTATATATATATATGCTGAAGTTGTCATTAGAAATGTTCAGTTAAAGGCCTGAATATGGAGATGGAGGGATCCCAGAAAACAGGATATTTAGCTTTGAAATAGCTAGAATATCAGAGAAGATTAATACTAAGTCTTAGATATTTTAACTGGAAATATTGCTAGTGATAGTAATTGTCCCCATTATTTATATTGAGATGCAATTAAGATAATTATAAGGGGATTTTTATCACTTAAGCTTAAGGAAAGACAAAACCTATTAGAAGTATCTTGCTGAGTAAAAAGTAGTCTCAAAATTTGTCGATGCATAAGCAAAACAAAACCCTTAGAAACAAATCTATATTTGGCTAAAGAAAAAGTGTTCTTGTTGAATTGGTGTTACTTAGTATTCATAACTTTCTTGCCTTCTTTTGCAATCTGGAAAATTTGCCATTCCTACCTCCAGTTCATTTGTCTGATCTTATTTTTTTCTGTTTTAATGTTACTTCTGTTCCTGTACAAATGGTCCTACACTCTCAAATGTTTAAGCATGAGTTTAGCATTAAGCCTGTGAGTAGTTCCAGGGACTTCAGTCTCAACTTATACACTGATAATGAACACCTCCTTAAATGCAAGAATTTTGATACAGTTCCTCTTCAGTCCTCGTCCCCCGTAACTGAAATCAGCCTTCAGTTTCTCCATGCCCTGCAAAGGCCCTTTGCAAGCCTGGTTATATTATTGCATTTAAACTCATAAGAAATAATTTGCTTGTGACTTTTTTCACCTAATCCAGTACATGCACTCAAGAAAGACTCTTTATAGTCTCAGAACCTCAAAAAAGGTAGTCCATGTACCATAGAATTTATTTCACCATTTTCAGGACATACCACACGAAGAGTTATAAAATTCAGCCAGTGTCCTCTTTAATATCCTGTTAATCTTCCTTAATGTTTCACCATAAAACGTAGTGTCTCAGGTGAGGAGAATCCACATAACTTAGTGCTTAATATGTCATAACCAACCAGTGAACTCCAATTAGATATGCATCCACAAGCTACAACCTGACACGGTACTGATGGCCATCTGTATTCCAAGAAAGACATTTGGAATATAGATCTGAATGCAAAACATTGACACACTGGTGTGGCTGAAGGAGGACTCTATGTAAGGAAAAGGGTGACAGCTTGAGAACCTGATCTAAATTCTAATCTTGTCTCTGTCATTCATTCATTCTAGCCCATATGTGGTTTAGTTTTCTAAAGGACAATGCATGGGTGATACTTTTCCATTTAAGTAAAGTGCTATGATTACATGGATGATCAGACAAATGTATTATTTTTAGGATATACAGCAATGCTGGAGTCATGGAATTCTCCAACCTAAATGAATAATACAAAATAACTGGACTCAAACACAGACACTCACTGTCAAAGTTAGCTCTGTTCCGACCAGCTGCACAGCTGGTGACACTGACTATTAACAAGATTCAAATTTCCCATTTTAAGCCCATTGCCACAGTTTGAGTTTTGACTTTATTTTTTTCCCTGTGCAGTAGGTGCATATCACAAGTTTCAACTAACACAGCTAGAAGTTTTGGCAAAAAAAAAAACCCCACAGAAGTATCTGAAAGCACCGTTTCAGGAGAGCTATGGTCTAGATCATTTAAGCAACTTAAATTTTGTCAGAAAAGGGAGTTTGGTACAATAGGGGTGCCATTTTGCTCTCCCAAGGGAAAAAATTGGTCAAATTGTGAGATTCAGAAAATAGTCTATACTTGCCTGTAGTTGACAAAATGGGACACCTTCAGCACTAGCATCTTAGAAGCACCCATTCTCTGTGAGCATACTTGGATTTCCTCATAGTTGCTGTATTCTATATTATATGTGCTAGACTCTGCACAGCAACTGAAAATGAGTACTGTCTACAGAGATGAAATTGAGCTTTAATACTATTGTTTCTCGTAGCAGCTGGGAATCAAAACTGACTTCAGTTTCTACTAAACAAAATAAAGCTGTTCTAGGAACAATTTAGAAAGCCCCTGCAATATGCCTGATATTCTTGCATAGTGAATAAAGCAAAAGAGCACTGGACACCTTCTTATAGTCAAAAACTTGCAGTTGTTTATATTTGTTGCCTATACATCTCCACTGGCCACGTCTGGAGAAAACACACAAGGTCAGGAGGAACTCTGTTCTCATCAGCATGATCACTCTTACGTTTCTATTTTACGCATCTTGCAGAGCGATTTGGTCCTGTCTCTGCAACAGGAGGCAAGACATTCATACGACGTTTTCCCAGGCAGGCACTAGTACTATATTCTTCACTACAGGAGTGACTAAATGATTTGCATAACTGAAGATTCATACCTGTTACAAACGACAAGAAGACTTGTATTTTGTGATATGCAAATATTGTGATAAATTAGAATCTGGTTATCTCAAACTGGCACCTAAAATATGGTATATAATATTTCACTTCATTTCTCAAAACTTTTGTAATAATCCGCCCTACCCAATAGGAGTGTGGAAAAGGTAATTACTCTTCTGAAGCTTTGATCTATGCAACCTTTGGATATTAAAGTAATGAGCAGAAGAGAAACACGAGCAAAGCAATAACTCTGTCTTCATAGTTTGGATAAGTGCTTAGCCATATGTTAAACAATATCTCTTCTCTGAATATCTTCCTTTCCTTCTACTAAAAGTGGCAAAGGTCCCACTGAAACAAAACACGCTGGATCATGCAATTAGTGACTGTATCATAAGCACATGAGATTTTAATTCACATTGTAAGGTCAAGAAATTTCCAAAGTCTTGAGCACTTGACTTTGCAACCTGAGTAGTATATTCTTAATATAAATTTGGGCAGTTAATTTGCATTTAAAGACTCTGGAACACTTGGGAAAAGGGCAGACTGACACATTGGTCAGGCTTTTCCTTTGATGATCGGGATCTTATTGTTGTATAGTTTTTGTTGTAGTGTAGTAGTTGTAGTTTTAGTAGTTGTAGTGTAGTGTTGTAGTGTAGTAGCTGTTGTAGTTTTAGTTCTATGAGAGCACTTATTCTCCATTTTTCCATAGTTACACCTTTATGTCAAGCCACTTATGAACATATTTCCAAACGGAAAGCAGCCCAAAGTTCAACCGGAGCAAGCTTTATACCAAAATGTGGAAAGCAGAAATTAATTCTGACATATCTGATCAGCAATTTGTGGCATCATTCATCTCAAATTCCCCAGACAACTGAAACTATCAAAAGATGATAATCATTTTTAAGTACAATTCAACTGGAAATAATTTTCTAACTTCCACAGCTCCTCTACTCCCCCCCAAATATAAAGTTTTTTACAGAGTAACGTCTTTAATCTTTTGTCTCCCTAGCACATAATACAGATGGGCTGTGATAGGAAAACCTGGCCCCAGTCCAATTCTCTCCAAAAGAATGAGAAACAAAAAATTATTGAAAGTAACCTAACCTGCTCAATATGCTACTTTCGAAAGAAAAGAAAAAATACAAAACTTTTCTATGCTTTGGAAGTTTTTGTTTGTGTATTATTTTTACTTTTGCTATTCACTTATAATCACGCTAAAGATCCTAAAACATATCAGTGGTTTCATACTAGTTACTGTGAGAGATACCAAAGGTATCTTACAGTCACATTTTCACTATGGAAATGGATGGGTGTGTGCAACTGAGGATGTGAAACTAAGGAGAGGTGATGTAGGAGGAAGTTTGTGGCTAGAACACAATATTGGGGCAGGAGATATATGATCAAATGTACATTCTCTCTTAATATTAATCAGAGGAGAGAAATATGCCTTCCTAGGGTAAAATTTATTTCATGGCCACACAAATATCTAAAATGGATGAGAAGTTTTACATCCTAAAGGTGTCTATTTCTTTCACCTGAGATCGAACAGATGGCAGGTGACAAACTGAGTGTAGCTATATACATCATTAAGTTTAAAACTAAGTGGGATTCACCCTGTTTTCTCAATATCTTCTAGAAAAAGATATGCAATGAAATTAGGACTTGAAACAAGTAAATCAACCACCTGGCAATGATGAGTAGAATTTCAGAAAGTGTGTACTCTCTCTGAATAAACAAAGAACATTGGTTTTATCTACATTTATGCTTATCTACACTCCAGTAAATGGCACTTTGAGTTATTCCTTCCTTCTCAATAGATAGCACAGTGATTAACATTCCTTGGCAAATCTCAGAGAATTTCTGGTGTCAATAAAATGTCACTGAATTGAGTGGAGTTCAAATGAAAAATGTTTCATTCTTTTCTATCCCAGTTTTATTATCAGTACGATTGGCCAATAATTTGTCTCAGGTTAAAGCACCAACTTACTTAGCTCCCTTCACCATCAGCTCCAAATGTTTGAAAATGTTAGTGAACTACTCCTAAAACAGTTGATCTCTAGTTACTACACATAAGCTCCAAGTTTTAATGTGGCTTATGTATCATAGTCCAGTTGTACAAACAAATAAGTAAAATTTGAAACACATTCTATTTTGAATACCACGGTTTCCTTAAGGGCAGTTCAGTGCAGCATATTTTTCAGATTTCCTGTGTGTTGCATGCCACTGTGATGTAATCTAGCAAGATGCTCCAAACTGTGACAGACATTTTAAAATGTGAAAAATATGTTCAAAAAAGTTAATATCACATCAGACTTCAGCAACCAAAATGGCTGGACTGACAGAGTTCAACTACATTTTTATGCCATCTTAAATCATTAAGTATCATGTGTATAGTGTAAGAGCCTAAATTTACCGCAACAGAAACAAATGAGCTTTCAGTTACTGAACAGATTAGACTCCATTTTTGAGTGCTCAATATCTGACTAAATATCTTCTAAAAGGTCCTGGGTCAATAGGAATATATGCAAAAATTAATCGATACTTCTGCTTTAATTCTTAGCAAGACTTTAGCAATGTACTTGTGCAATGTACAGTTTGGGACATGACACTTCAAGGAAAGCTAATCTTATTTGACAACATGAATTTGAGCCGAGATCTAGGAAACAAGACTTCCAAGAGAAAATTCACAGAACTGCCATGGTATGTGGAGGAAAAGACCAGCTCCAAATAGTCAAAAGTCTGAGGCAAAGAGGGCAATAATAATCTGCTCTCCTTGTCTGCAAGAACAAAAAAAAATATGGATCTCGGTTGTAGTGAGGAAGATTCAGATACTATGGAAAACTTCCTAGTGATGAAGATAATAAAGGATTGACATAGATTTACTCAGGAAACCGTAGGCTCTCTGGAGGATTTTAGGAGCAAGTTAGGTAAGCATCTGGCAGGAACGCCACGCTCTTAGCTGATTCTGCCTTGAGGCATAGAACAAGATGACCTCTGGAGGTCTCATACAGCTTATTTTCTGTGAATCTCTGTTTCAGAACCTCACAGCTGAATTCATACAAATATGCTTTGATTGACATTTATTTTCACACAACACCTGGACATGGGGCTTCTTTGGCTTAGTCGTTACTTCTTCATTTTGATTACCTGTTCTGGCTGCACAGCCAGTTAAAGTGGCAACTTGACTATAAAATATAAAAACGCATGTGATGAATAAAAGTAGCAGGCTTTAAATGATTACTGCAATGTAAGTTCATAAGAGGAGTCAACAGCTGTATTCAAAAGCCAGAAACTTTCAAAGTAGAAGAAAACTGCAAGTTGCTAATGGTATGAGTGATTAACCACTGAAAATTTCTAATAAGGAGAAGAATGGATTTGTAGACTTTGACTAAAGACTCCATACCTTTTTGGAAGCTAATGTTTAATTATATTAATTATTAGATTAGATAACAAAATAATTTAGTTACAAATGATCAGATTTATTGTTATATCAGTAATCTTTTTTGTCTTTCCTAGTATTCTATCCTCTTGATTGAAATTACTCATATTTTATAATCAATTAATCTCTCTCTCACTGTTTCTCTAAACAGAAAAATTTCTCAAAACAGGTATCTTTCCCATATCAGATATCAAACACTTTCACAATCAAATTCTTAAAAAAAAACATAAGGATTTCAAAATCCTTTATATTTTTAGATTTTAATATGATTTATATTTATATAATTTTATCATCTTTACATCTCCCTATCACTATAATTAGCTTGCATTTCAAAACAATGAGTCATTTTAGAGCCTAATAATGGACTTTTAGGTCTCAAAAATGTTAATATGAAACAGGGCAACAACTTAAAAACATCTTTCTGAAGATTCTGCCAAATAAAAATATATTATCAAAGAAAAAGATATGTCCACAAAACATCATTTTCCAGTTAAATATTTACTGCTATATATTCTCAAACCACTTGCATCTTATTTTTTTTAATAAAATGTACTGCTCTTGTTATTTAATTCTGTTACTGAAGGTCTTTTTCTCCAGCATTCTTATGTTTTTTTTTTTTTTTTTTTTTGCAAAATCATCTTTCTTTTCAAAATGCGGGTCCATACAGAATAAACGAAATAAAATATCTTTCTAATCTCTGGGTCGGCTATAGAAATTATAATTTATTTAACTAATTATCTATATTACTCTATATAATCATCATCATAAATCAGTTTACTACTGTTCGTATTTTTCACAAATGTTGGCAGTAATAGTCACAATTATTTTCCCAGCATTGAGGAAAATATTGGATCAAATTGAAGCCTACCATTCTGTAGTTGTTCTGAAAACCTTCAGACATTTTTTTTTTAATTTTGTCAAGTAGATCATAATAGACTCAAAAGTTTAGATTGTTGATGTCATATGATGCTGACTCGTTAGTCAGAATGACACTTGGGACAGACTAAAACACTGTAACACACACTTCATCTCTGCTGTTACCAAAGTGAAATTGCCATCTTAAGGAGTAAAACACACATTATTTCCCTAAACCACTTTTTCAGGCTTTCCTTTCATCCAAATAAACATTAATTTCTTATCAGTTGAATCCTGTACCAGATTATCCCTCATTTGGCTGGAATTGATATGAGGTATACCAACTTACAACAGTCTGGAGCAGGTCACTTCCCATATCTGCATCATATTGCAACTCTTCTTCTGTTCTGGAGATTCCCCAAGATTCCAAGACTTATTAAAAATGAACAGCTGTGAAACAGAGCTATCCTCAGCCAACTCTTCTAGGATTATTAGATATGAGTTAGCCAAGATAGAAGATTTACACATTTTTATCCTTCGTAGATCTTCTCCATTGTCTGCTTTGCATACCGATGAGCTAAGAAGTGATAAAGTATGCCACAGTGCATATTTACAAATGGAGGTAAAAAATCTTTATTTCTGCTTTTTTATCTTTATCACTGTCAATTTCCGCTGAGTGTTCTAGTAAAAAGCCTGTACCACTCCTAAGGTTTCTTCTGTTCTTGATATCCTTGTCCCTGTCCTGTCCCCAGGGAGTTTTCTATAATGGGTTTCATTTCTCTATCAATTAGACAGTTTTCATAGCTTCTACTTTATACATCTTGTTTTCAACTTTCTCTCTTTTTTTCTTATATATTAAATATCTGGGAAGATGACTGCAGCTTTGTTTCTCCACTGGACCAGAATTTATTTCAGTAAATTATGTCCTCCGAATATGGAATCAGGACTTACCAGCCAAATAATAAAATATTCTCAGGGAACTCCCAGTTTTCATTCATATTTTTGCATCTCTAGTTTTCCTCTGAGGCAGCTTTCTTCATCATTTCTCATAACTTTCACAAATACGCTAGTTGCCGGGATTCACTTAAAAGTTCTCTTTTAATATATTGTTACATATTACTTGCAACCAGACCAGAATCATCAGACCCATAGCCACTAAAGGCTGCTGCTGAGCATTTAATTCATCTATATCCGTCAGAAAAAGATCCAGAGCAGAATCACTCATTGTCAAACCCAGTATGTTTTGCGTTAGAAAACCATCAGCTATCATCCATCATTTTTAGAAGCTTTACTACCCTCTTCATGAAGTGAAGCTTCCATCATTGTGTCCTGGCCTCAAGTCCCTTATGACAATTATTCTTTTTTATATATTAAAGGCAGGTGTTGCTTTGGCTCAATTCAGTGTGCTGTAACTGATGTGCATTAGTGCACTGTCCTGGCCTTTGTTAATTAGTACATAAATTCATTGGCATTTAAGACTGTATATTTCAGAGTTCTCTCTAGCCTCAGAAATTTCAGAACTTCACGACATTCAACCTTATTGCTATTTACAACTACATTTCTGTATTTTTCATTTACTCCTACAGACAGCAATTGTGTTAATGAAAATCACAGGTGGAAGCCATAAAAATACACTTTTTTCACCTGTAATTGACTTACTTATAATACATGTCTGTTCATAAACTTTAAAGGACTCTTAAGAATTTTACCCAAACCTGCTGAATAACACAGATTCCCTTACCTGTTCCTCTCTGAGCAAAATTTGTTCTTAACTGAGCTCTTTTAAAATGACTGATTATCTATCACTGGTAGACTGGCAATAAGTACTTTGCACGAACTTTGTCTCCATTATGAGATAAGCTGTGAAAAGGGCAGGCTATAGATTATATTGTGAAACTCAGCATCTTTTCTTTAAATTTAAATTAACCAAAAACCCACCTGCCTACTGTCCTCTGGAGTTTCCTCTCTAAGAACCTACTGTAACTAGTTTAGGTTAAAGATATCACTTTATTGTCACCCTTAAATTCTACCTGTACTGCTGAGGATTTCATCCTCTAATACTATGATTCTGAATATCAAAGTTCTTTAGTAAATGAGCAATATCATCAAATCAAATGCAACTTCAGTCAATATTTATTCATAATATTCCTTTCTGGCTTCTTAACTGGAATTACTATAATGCACATAAATAATATTTTAATCAAAATATAACAGTACCTCAGGAGTCTTGGATCCTTACGTTAATAATGACTTATTTTTAAGTGCCATGGATTTCTGCATTGGAACAGCATCCACTTTTGACAGGCTCTTAATTAAAAGAGTCGGCAAGGCTCCACCATTTCACAAGCTGCAAAGCAATTTTCATAATTATAATTGCACAGAAGCATGCACATAAACTTGGCAATCCCCATCGAAGCAACCAGCTCAGACTAAACCTAAATTGTTAGTGCTTCTTTGCATTGAACCAAGCCAAAGGGAGTTGAGAAAACTGATTTTCCTACCAAAGCTGATTATCTGAGATACTGCCCACTAACGGCCTTGTAAATCATAAATAATCTCCAGAGCAAATAATATTGTTTATGCACATTCTTTCTGTTGTAAATGATTATGCTTTTGCCTACAGACAATGTACTGAAATCTTTTAAGCCATGTCAGTACCACTCATGAAGCAGCAAGGATAAGTCCTGTTGCACATAACAAGCCATGGGGCCAAATCAATCTCCATGAACTGGCGCAATGTTGAGGTTTTCATGTCCTGAACGCATGCTGTATATCCTCTGGCCAAGGGAAAGGAATGACACGGGAGACTCCACACCAACTCTCCATGTCTTAAAGCCCTGGCTATGCTGATGTGATGAGCCCAGACACACTGGCTTGAGAATGAGATTGCACTACAGGTTCATCACAAAACATCCATAACACCCTGGGGAGTCTGACTGTGGTTATCCTGTTGAGGAACTGAAGCCAAACTCTAATGCTATCCACACTTGTGCTGCGGGTTGGAGCATGAACTCCTTGCCCCTCTTCCTTGCTAGAACAGGTCAAGTCAAAATCTAAAGCTCTCTGAAAAGGTGATGAAGCTTTAGTGTGAATTAATAATTTTAAGATGATTTTGAGCTGCTTCTCCTTTATAATATGAGCCATAACATGAGGCATAAATCTTTGGTAGTGAGAGACTTGGGGATTGAACCCATGTTACTCCAATCATCTATATGATACTGATGCAATGCAAAAACCTCTAGTTCCTAGTGTCACTGGGTATGCAGATACAAGGCCATCACAATAAGTCAAATATTCTGCCAGCTCTGAAAAAAAATGACATTTTAATTTCACTTCTCATCTATGCAAGGAGTCTGGAGACTTTCCTAGTTGCTATATTTTCAGCAAAGAGAAAAATACAAGTGAAATTTTCAGCAAAAAAATCACCGACACATACACACAAAACCCTTATTTGTGCCTTGTAAGCAGAGCAATTCAAGGTCATGAATATCATGGTCATTTTTTCTTTTTTCGCTTACAGAATGGGTCCCAGGAATACAGCTGGAAAGAAAAAGGCTATCGATGAATGAAACTGGTGCCAAAACTCAGATATGAAAGCGAATGAATTTAAACCATAGTATACGAATCTTACTGGACCACAGAGCATGTTCCAGCTGGTTCCTCTATAAGAGGATGTATTTTTGGTCCATAGTGCACTCCTTACCTCTACATTGTGTTGTTCCTGTGGAAGGCAGACATTTTTTAAGCACCTTAAAAAAATTAAAAAAGAGAGAGAGAAAGAGAACTTGTGGGTGCTGTTTAGTTTCATGGTTGCAGAGAGACATGGAGCCAGTTTCTAAGATGTAAATCCTCAAATGTTTTGCCATGTATAAGCACTGATAGGATGAGGGGTTTATTGGAATACAGATATTAGAACAGTTACAGTAATATAGAGAAACTAATTGATTTTAATGCCTTGTATGATTTCCAACACCTTAAATAATTGCATAGTATTCTTCCTGAAGCAAATAGTCAAGCTTTTTGACTTGAAAGAATCAAGTCAATGATGAAAAGACTAATTCTGATCTCCTGAACCATTAGCCTTTTCCAAAAGCAAAATCTAACTGATCTTTACTGCATTTCCCAAAGGCTTAGTCAATCGGCAAGTATCTCTGCCCTCAAGCACGCAGTTCTGCTCGGGGGTCACCACTTCTTGGCTGGCAGTCATCATGTTGGTGCACATGCAGTTGTGCTCTAAAAGGGCTGGAGTGGGATTTAAAAATCTATGAGATATTAACCTATCACAAACAGACAACAGCAGCATGGGAACACACAATTGGATACATCTGGCACTCCTTGACCTATCCACAACTCTCCTGCATTTCACTGTGATGTTTTAAATGATGCATGCATCAAGATCTGGTTTACAGTCTACAAAAACTCTTCATAATCTTTCAAAAGGAAAGAAATTGTGTAAATGCAACATCAGCCTAATCCCACACCTGACCAAACTCAGTGCTTTCTATTGTGGTAGTTTAACTATATTCAGGGTAACTGCAGTATCTTTTCTATAGCAGGTTTATGGGGTTTGCAGAAATAAGCTTTCCAAAATTGGATAAAACAATTCTGAAATCTGTTTCTAGTAAATTAATGTGTCTCATTGCATGAAAAAGACATTTTAAAAGCTTATGAAGACAGGACTCATTGCAGTGCTCTGTTGGCTGACCTTCATATGCTTCTTCTATTCTGTGCCCCAAAAGGCATTATATCCATGTAATTTCCAATATGGGAACAATTTGAGTTGTAATTAGGCAAATCTCAGAAGGTTCCGCCACTGATTTGTTCATTCTTTCAATATTATTCTATAGGACACACCAAAAACATTACATTAGGTTCAAGCAGGGGACAATTAAGAAAACTTTAATCCTGTTACAAGGGTATGTAAACATATCATCACTTCATAATGGTGTTATTATACTTTACATATTGGGCAGATTGGTCATATTGGCATTCTTGCATTTAATTTGCACATGCTGTCTCCAGATATAATTTGCCACATTAACAGAAACATTTCCTATTATCAGACCAATAGTATGACACTTTTCTGCTAAAAGCTGTATTAACAAAATATGTATTTATTAAAATAAGTGAAATTATTATTTTCAGTAAGCCTTTTATCATGATGAAAAGAAGTAAACCCACTAATATTATATTGGGAACGGGTATTTTCACAAGATAATTGTAGTTAAAAAAAGAGTTCTTCTATTTATAGCAAATGAAAAGTGTCATCTGCTTTCCTTGGTGTGCAATGTTATGTATAATGCATTACTGTATGTACTAGTTGAATCTAAAAGGTCAAGCTTTTCATATACTGTATAGTTTAGCTAAATTTAACTGAAAGACATTATGAAGACACATAATTTTCATTTGATATCCATTACTGTAGAATGCTTTCTCCATTCTTTAAACTCAGAAAGACAATTTCTTCTTCAGGTAACATATAAGAAAAGTACCCTAAAGACATTCTTGCAGGCACAAGTAGACAGACAAACAAACAAACAAACAAAAAATAATTGCATAAATATTAATCTCTTCTTGTTGATGAGCTCTTTTTTTATAATGCTATAGGTGACAGAGATTGTTTCAATTTACTTGAATTTCAAAGCAATTAATCTATTATGGCAACTGTTTTAACAACAGAGTAATATTACACATTATTTGAAATAAATAAAAAAGATTAATAATTTTTAAAAATATGTAGAGGAGCTGTTTATCAACCTAAAGTTGCAGAGAAATACAAGTGAAGAAAATTTAACAATTTTGGTGTGAGCCAAGTTAAGCTCCAGCTGCTAGTATAAAATGAAATCAGTAGTATTAGATGAAGTGGAACTCCAAATTTATGTCCCATGTGCTATAAGTTTAACACCAGTTTATATTCACTATTGTGAGTATGATCTTCATTTTACAACAGCTCACACCAAAGATTCATTTAGGTGTGTGACCAGCAGAGGATATCGAGGAAAGAGCAGAATAACAGGGCAAATGTACCTTGATATTTCTCCTGGCATTTTCTCCCTCCTGCCAGTAATCAGAGGCTTATGGACTTTCTGAGCCTGAGATTGTTTCTTTGTATTGTTAGTCTTTGAATAGCCTTTTTTTTCCTCCACAAATTAATCTAAATCCTTTTTAAAATCCACAAAATCTCTCAGCCAGCAGATTTTCAGGGATGTTAAGTTCCATCGTTTAACTGTCCACTGCTTATTTTGAATTTGCCATCCCCTCATTTCCACAAAAAACAAACAAACAAACAACAGCAACAAAAAACCCTACATGATAAACAGTGAGTAATCATTTCCCGGTCACTAACATCAGGCTGCTTTTAATTCCTGACATGTTTTCTACCCTCAATCATCTAGCATTTTATCTGCTATTACCATCTAGCTTTTTATCTGCTGATAATTCATCTGAATTATCAAAACTGTGCACTAAGAAGATCTGAATACATAGAAAAGTCTTAAAACTAAGTATGCTTTGACTGCTTAATTAGATTATCTCTTAAAGTGAAAAGTGTTTATCTTTCTTCTCTGGAATAAATGTGTATGTTTTTCTTTCTGAGAAACTGCACTGCGTTTCTTAGAGTTGTATAGTGAAATCCAACAACATCTGAGCAAACTGATGGCAAAGACAAATAATAGCACCACTGTGTGGTTATAATTCAAAGTGTATGAAGCAAAACACAGCTCATTTATAAAGCATGTGTATGTATGTGACAACTGTCAAAGAATCTCTTTTAGAAATAGAATGGGTTATGTAGACCTAGCAGGTGAAATCTCCTCTGCAATATGCTGTCTTTGGGCATAAACCATCCATCAGTTAAAAACAAACAAACAAACAAACAAAAAACTGTTCTCCTCTTCCACAAAATGAACCATATCTCAGACTTGGTATTTGGGCACCACTCTTTCAAGTGTGTCTGTTTTTCCAACTGAATCTGTCGAAGTCCATGTGGTGGTAGCATTCAGAGGCTGCAGCCAACAGAAAATGGTGAGAACAAAAGAATACGTCCTCCCTACCAACCAAAACAAAACACAAACAAACAAACAAAAACCTGCTATTCATTAGGCTGATGCATGGATTCCAATTTTTTTAAAAAAATCCATTTTCATTGCTGAACTCTTAACATAAACTGTCATATAAAATTACATTCTATAGGTGTTTGACTGAATCTTATTTATTTCTGAAAAGGAAAACACTTAACAGCTCTACAGACCAGGTTTTGTGGCTTCACACATTTTTCTTTTTCATATACAGATCCAATTAAATGCATTTAAGAAAAAGCACTTCTTTTTTCATTGAGTTATTTGCAAATAGGCTCAGAGTAAACCTTTGACCAACTGGAACAGACATAGCAACCACTTCCAAGTGGTTAAATGCTCATTCTTTTCCAGATGTGTGGCTGAAAGTAATATTAAATTATGAGCTCAGAACAGCAGAAGGAGGAGAAAAAAAAATGTTATGACTTGAAGTGTTCAGGACTGGGACCTCACATAGATCATGAGAAAAAGATGTGCTCAGCAAATTGCAGTTGCCTTCTTTGGATTCTGCTTCAGGTTCATTGGTCTGAGCTGAGAACGTGCATACACGAGATGAGTTTGGTTGGAAAAGGTGTTTCAGCAGCCATAGCAAGGTGCTAAAGTGGGATGTCCCTTATGCCACCTGTAGCCCAACCAGCGCCTCAGATGCCCTCTCTCTCTGACTGTGTGACTCCATAGGCCAGTCACCCATTGGTCTCAAATCTCATATACCTACTGCAACTTCTAGCCTAGCTAGAACTTCTAGACTAGCTGTGGAACTGCTCTCTAACCCCAGAGCCTGCAATTTGACAATGTCATGCCCCAAGGAGCTCTGTCAAAAGACAATTCCTCTACAGCTACAATTTGCTACTCTGATCCCTTTCCACTCAGTCAACACACCCAGGACATCCCCCACATACACACATGAGATCCATCACACAGTGGAAGAAAAGAAAAATTAAAGATGTGCCTCAGTTGAATGAGTAGGGAATAGGGCTGGGAAGAAGGACAAGTTCTGATAACCCAGACTGGAAACTACTTGAGGACAAGGAGATGCCTAGAAGACCACTGAAGTTTCAAACAAATTACTCAGAGAAACCTTATTATTTAACCTTATTACTTACCACCCAATCTTGAAGGATCATCTTGCAAGAAAGAGAAATGTTATTTAAATGCACAAGCACAAAGTAACCTTGACATGCCACAGCCCAAAGCTAAGCTCATCTCTGGTTCCCAGCACTCAGCCATTGTCACTGTAGCAAATGGCAGTTAAATCAGAGCTACTTCCCTGTCTATATCCCCTTTAATGTCCAAGTACTCAGTGACTGAATAGACTTTTATGACACCTACATCTCAGCATAGCAGTACCTCTAACAAGGTCAGAGTAACACAGTGGTCAGATTCTATAACAAAACTGGAATACAGGAATGACCTACTTATTAGGGTGCTTTGGCCAACATAAAACAACATAAATGTTCCTCCAGAGCTAGTCACAGGCAGCTGCAAAAGCACTGTTTTCTAAAGCCACAGCCATGAAATCTTTTTTTTTTTTTCAAAATAACTGAGTGCTAAACAACATTGTATACACACAGAACTTGGACCACACAGGCATATATTGGAAACAAATACTAGCTAGGATCTAATTAACACCTTTATACATGTTCATATGCATATTAACAACACTTAACTTTATAATACTGGCCTGAAATTTAAGCAGATGTCCCAAATCTAGTTTATCGAACATGTAGATTTTTATATACTGACTTTCTGATAATATTTAATTCTCCAAAGCTTTCTTAATTGCCTATACAAATGTGAAATTTTAATCATCTGACAGAATTGGTCATTTATTTTAATTCCTCAAATGTTTAATTTTCTCTGTCTAGCTCAATGCTTAGTGAAACTGTGAACTTTTGAATTATTGATCTTTTAAAAAGTGTTACTGGTGTCTGGTTTGGCCATGTTTCATCTGCTGTTTGCATCACAGTAGAAGAAGTGAGAGCTTCACAAGTTGCAGTGGGCTCTCAGACACAATGACTACATCCATACCAATAAACTAGGCAGCTCCAGGCCCTGTTCTCTGGCCCTAGGAGCAGAATCATGCTGTCATAATATGGCCACATACATTTATTAAACTCTCCTGGCCTCTAAAATAGCGAGGCCACATCCAAACTACCTTTTTGATGGTCCCTGGCCCAGGCTAACTCCTGAACTAGACCCAGGAATAGTATAAGAGACCTTTCAGTAAGCCCAAGCCAAAATCATGCCAAGGACCGCTCTAACAATTTAACAACTGAGTTCCGGGGCCAAGGCCAGACCTCTGGCACTCTTATTTTATTACTGTAGACACAGCAAATGGATATGGCTAACTGCCTGAAAAAGATAGGTAATTCTGGGCTATTCTATTCAGCCAAGATGAACACAAGCAGCCCCTCAAGCGCAGTGCAAGCCCCCCTGGGAAGAGTGTATGAGGAACTCAGGGATCCCTCTGCCCTCCATATGCTACAGTGTTAATCTCCTTTCAGCTGTGGTGTTGCACATTCTTTTAAGGAGCACAAACTGCACTGTAACCCTGGTACAGTCCCATTTTATTTCTTAGTGGGGTCTTCTGCTGCTCCCCATTTCCTCTACAGTGCTGCCCTGCACCAGCAATACTCCCCCAGCATCTCTGAGGCGACAGATTTGAGCTAGCAGAGACCTAGCACTGCATAAAGATTAACAAGACTGAATATATTCACTGCATGTATGTGTGCAAACACACCCCACTGAAGCCAGGGAGAGCTACAGGAAAACAACCAAAGAAAGAACTCACTCCAGCAAGATTTGGATCTGCAACATACTCTATTATGGTAACATCACGCGATTATGTTACTAGCAGTGCCTGAAATATCTGCTGCTGAAAGATAGATTCATATTAACAGCATGCGCCATTTGTTGGGAGCATTGTGATAAAAACAACTGTCATATTGCTGGAAGTTTGATGCTTTATAAAGGCTATGTGTCATGCGGCAGTGTTATATCATGCAGCAGGAGAGACTTACATGATACTTCCTGGCTTGAGCGAGGAAAGTCTAGCGCTTAAACTGGAAAAGTTACAAAGCCCCTGCAGTTCACACTCTAATATCTACTTTTTGTTTTTCCCTCCTTGTGTGTCCCTATGCCTACAGGGACTGAAGGGCCTGGCTCTCCAACCCCATAAAAAAGAGACCTTGTCTGCTGCTTGTGATCTTGAATATACAACACTGAACCAGCCTGTGAAAGAGCAGGTTGCACCATCTGCTTTC
>NW_010579190.1:0-19143 GCF_000705375.1 Tinamus guttatus | reverse complement strand
TCAAGGAACAGGCTCAAAAGCAGGGAAAAGTATGGTTTTATGCTTCTTTTGCCCTTTCCCAAACAGCCTAGTGGGTAAAACATTTTTCAAGGAAAAGAGAGGTAGGCTCCTGCCAAACCAAGGTAGATGCGAAACACAAATCACTCATGGCCTGGAAAACTACTCCAGTTGCTCATGAGAGAAGGGCAATTGGCAGCATCACCTTTACTGCCTGTTCTTTGTGTCTCATCACAGAATACTTGGGTTTGGAAGGGACCTCTGGAGATCATTTAATCCAAAGCCCCTGCTTGAGCTGGGTTACCTATAGAGGGTCGTCCAGGACCATTTCCAGTTTGGTCATGAATATCTCCTAGGATAGACTGGTGGAGAGTGCTGGGTGTTTTCTATGGAGCTCACTCCTGTCAGGTTATGATTAGCCTGTTCTGAGCATGTCTTACAGGATTTAACATGTCTCCTTGGCTGACAAATCACCATTGGCTTAAGCTTAAGGGCCTCTCTGAGCTACTCTGGTATCTGCAGGATGAGAAATTTAAGCACCCATCTGTTTCAAAAGTGACTTTGAGGTTCACTCTTCTAAACTTGGCTCCTCAGTTCCTGGCAAGTCCCTAAGAGCCAAAGCTCTGATGTTTCTGGCCAAATCTGCATAAAAAGGGTGACACTTCAGACTGACTTTATTTAATGTAATGCTCAGGTGAGAATATACATTTACCTAACAAAATCTTTCAAATGGGTCTAATTTGGGCTACTGTAATATTTTCCCACATTAAAGAAAATCTTTCTCTTCTCCACCAAAGCTCACCATAGTCACATTTATTTTAGTAGCAATCAATAACAATTGTGGCTTCATCATTAAGTTATCCATTGCTTTTCTAGCAGTTTGCTCACACAAAAACTAAAAAGCAGTGATTTTTTGATGGAGCAAATCACTTCTCAAAGGGTGACCATTTTAAAACTATACTGCCATTAGAAGAGGGCATATGTAAGATTAACTCACAACAGGTATTTCAGTGGCTTTTTGATCAAGAATCATCTGGATCCTACAATGGTCCCTTCTGACAGAGAATCCACTGAGACAAGAGAAGAGCTTTCACACTAAAATTGTCCTCACGAGGACTGAAAAGAAGTGCCCAGCAAATCTTTTCAGAAAACTGTCATTGGCACCAGAAAACATTAAGACGGAGCACTTACCCAGAACAAATCAGAATTACCTAATCTCTAAAAACCCTTATATTTTTGGTTTCTTTTGCCAGGTCAGATGTTTTCTCATTCCTCTATTTGGACACATCTCAGAACTTCAGTTCTGATTGTTGTTCTTTGCCACACCATAGCTCTACGCTATATGTGATTTCATGGTTCTTTTCCAGTAATTAACATAATACCAAAGGGCAAGTAAGGGTTGTGGCTGAAAATTAATGCTATAGCAAAGGCCCATTAATCACAAGTTTCTACAAGCCAAATTAACTACAGAAGGTAGTGCTGATAACATGACAAAAATTAAGTACAGAAAGCTGCTAAAAAAATGTAAATAGAGCCTAAGCCCTTGGAACCTTTGCCTTAAAAAGCTTTAAAAGGAACAAAACAATGATTTTGGTTATAGAAAACAACTTGTCAACTCTTTTCTATGCAGTATTAGAAACAGAAGAGCAGCGCAACAAAAAAATGAATATAATAACTTAGTGGGTTTGTTTTCTGTTTATTCGTTTCTAACCAGGATCTAATCTGTCAAGAAAAAAAAAAAAAAAAAGCTTTCATTTCTGATGCAATCCTGTTGTTTGTAGATATGAATTTATTTATGAACTGTTATTGACTATTACAGACACATGAAGCTGCAAGAAGAAAAAACAACTTTCTCAATATAATTAATTTATTTCATTTAAAAATCACAATGCCCTTAACATTCGACAACATCTTACATTTCCTGAATAACAGAAAAATTCTTGTTTTCGGTGAATGCTGAATACATTTCACTGTGATCGACATACCACTAAAGTCAATAGAAAGACTCGGACTTTGGATCATTTTCCCAAGGAAAGGAAGAGAAGAGTCTGTATTTCTGAGGTGAAAGAAAGTAACCAAGAGTAGCAAAATAGAGCAGCAAAAAGAGAGGCTCGCTTATCTCTGAAAGGCAGCCATAAAGGGCACAAAGGATCTTTAGTTTGCAATTTCATTTTTACAATAATTTCATAAAGTATCTATCTATCTGAATTAAAAAAAAAATTAATCAAGTTGAAGAGATTAGTTGATTTTCTCAGAAAGTCAATTAACAGTTCTAAGAACTTTGTGCAGGATTTATTTGCTATAACTTAAACATCTGAAAATTAGCTGCCTTAGCCTGAACAAGTTCTCCAGGGTCCTTTCATGATGAAAGAAAGAATAGCTGCCTCATCCTACAGCAGACACCTCAGGAAGTCAGAAGTATATGCTGGAATTGCCCAGTTCTCAGGCTGAAAGCTAAAGGTGATAATCTCAATTTTATACATATAATTTAGGTCCATACAGTTAGGGTGAACAAGATTCTAGGTGTTTGAAGACTGATGATTAAGTCATAAGGACATATAAACAAGCACTGGTCAAAAGAAGACAGATCTGTGGGCTTCATCATGAAAAGTGAACAAGAAAAACAAAGGGAATTTAGCACAAAACCTACTTGAAAACAGATTACTTTCTATAGAGCACTGCAAGGGAAATAGGTTACGAAAATGTGAAAGAAAAAGAAAAAAAAAGATTTTCTACAGAAAAAAAATACTTTTGGAGTGAAACTCAATAAAAATCAATTTTGTATTGAAAATAATTAGAATGTATGGAAGAAAAAATATAACCAAAGACTTTTAATCAAAAACATAGTGTTCCTTCAACTAACACATTATCTTAATTTCTTAAGGAGGACAATATTTTCTGTACAATTTCTTCAGTAATTTTAATAAAAATTTGATGTAAATTTTCTGAAATTCAAGGTCAATATGTTCTATGTGTGTATATGTGTTTAAGAGAGTCTTATCAAAATTATGTGATTTAAATCAGACCCTGACATGTGAAGCCAAAACAGATGTTTGAAGAAACAAAAAGCTTTTCACAAAAACGCTTGAGGCTTTGTTTTCCTTCCAATGTAAAATTAAATATTCATATTTTGAAATTGTTTTGGAAAGAGATTCCACCAGAAAGTCTTTTTTTAGCCTAACTTGTTTTGGTTTTATCACAGGCATCATCAATGTATCATATAACTGCACTTCCCTTTGCCATCCTCTGCCCTCCTCTACCAACCACGTTTTTTTGGCCTTAAAGTAACAGTGGATGAAGGATGAACGAGGGAAAAAGCCTGACAGACTCTGGTTAACCCCGGTGTGAATTCAGAACAGCTCTTCTGACCACAGGAACATTCCACTGGATTTTCACTGAAGCAAATTAGAGAAGAATTCACTGCAATAATATAAAACTGTTTAGAATTTTAATAGGAAAGAAGGTTAAAAACACAAAGGGAACACTGAGGCATCTTTTTCACATTACTCTTGTTTTTAAAACTTTATCAGACTCAAATTTAGCCTTTAAATATAGGTCAGAATCAGAACCAGGTTTCAAGTTCACCATGTTTTGTGTTTTCTGCTACAAAGGAGAGTAAGTTTATTAAATTAAAGTACATGGAACTGGAATTGATGAACCCAAATTCAAATATCCAGATTATTGTTCGCTGTTGATTTGTTTTTTCATGATTTAGAATCACTGCAAGGCAAAACAAGTGTCAAAAGAAACACTGAAAAAATAAAAAGCAAAAGAATTTCTTAATATGTACATATGCCCCCTTGAAAAGAAACGCACAGAAACTTGTCTAAAAGAGCAAGGTTACTAGTCCATGGAGAAGGAAGCACACTTACTCTATCCCTGTAAATTCTGGAGTTGACTGGCCTCATGGTGGACCATTAAAATCACTGGGAATCTCTCCATTGACTACAATAGGCTTTGGTTCAGGTCTCTTTTCCTTTTTTAGGCAAAGCAACAGAAGATGGGGTGAAATCCTATATCCACTGAAGTCAAAGGGAGTTTTGTCACTGACTTCATTTGGACCAGGATTTCGCTTCTCCTCCATTATCAGAATATAAAGTTTGTTTTCCGGATCTAATCTGCTGGTTGTAAAAGGAGACAGGAACAAAAAAACTGCCTCTGCATCCAAAACACAGCATGCATCATGAAATGACAATAGTACTACGTTTCCTTGCAGTGTGATAAACTCAAATGAAAATGACAACGGAAAAAGAAGGAGCACAAGTGCATGCTACAAAGTTTTGCCCACGTTGCCAGTAAATAGTGCTTTATAATGCAAACTGTGGGCAATGAACATATGTGGCAACTCCAAATCAGGAGTTACATTTCCAAAAAAAAAAATGACCTAACTATATAGTCCTGCGGGCACTTCTGTAGTTAGTTATCTTGCTAATCTTACACACACAGCCTCAGAAAAAAAACATTTAGGTCTGTTTTTTCATGCTTAATGTTCACTCTCCATGCTCAGATAAAAAAAAAATCCGTCTAAAGCATTTTCTTTTCTTAAATTATTACTAGATATTCTCTGGATATATTGTATGGATATATAACTTTAAAAAAGGCAAAACCACTAGATGGATGCCTGTAAATATCTGCTATTTTTCTACATCTGAAGCTCTGGGGGAGTAACAGGGCAATCGCATTTCTTTCAGAGCAGCCCTTGAATAGCCTCATCCTGAGGTCAAATAATTTCACTAATCGGAGACAGGGGAAATAGGGAGTGGGACTGCATCTTTCAGAGCTCATCCTCGTATCAACTAACACTCCTGTGAATCCACAGCTCCAGGTGTGGACTCTACTGCAATTACAAAGAGAAAGGTCAGTGCAGCTGCACTTGCTCCAGGGTACATCACCCCGAGCAGCAGAGGGAAGAGCCTCTCGCCACCTCCACTGAATTTGAAGCAAACCTGCTTGTTCATTAGGAGTCAGCTGGGGAAACGCATTGGAAAGCAAAAACGATACATAGCAAAATGAAACATCTGACATCTCTAGCTACCCAGGCGCAGGCACGTGAAAAAGGAAGCAATAAGGCTGTCCGTCTTTTTCGGCATACACTGCACATCAGAGACTCAAGAGTGGGCCCCAGATGAAAACGGCAGGATACGGCTGACAATGCACTGACTCATGTATCCACTGACAAGTAGCACTATTAAAACAGGGCGTAAAGATGCCACAGCTCTGCGTGAGCGACTCATCAGCCAAGGCAGATACAAGTGAGAGCATCAGCAAAGCTAGCGGTTTCCAACTGGTAAGGCACGAGAATATTACAGATGCAAGGCTATGTAAAGACCGGATCTATCTCAATACTAGTAAAATAAACGAGCCCTTTGGCTCTGTCTGCATTGCCTGTACAGCTCTTGCTTTCACAAAACAGGCCAGCTGCATCCCAGCTGCCTGTTGCGCCATGCTACTCCCCAAAAAGAGCCTAAGAGAGCTGCTTGGTGCTTGTCAGAAACCAACATGACAATTTAACAGAAGAGTTCACCATGAACTGGCTGGTCTCAGCCTTCTGGAGCCCTCCTGATCCACCCAGTCATATTCCTTGAAAACCCCACTAGCCCTACAGAGCTTCTAAGTAGCCTCACACCTTTACGTCTCCCAGTCCACAGACCACTTCCAGACTACTACTCTTACAACAATCCTATGGCTACTGTTGTCAGATTAAATATTAACATCAACACCTGAGCCTAAGAACTAAAGAAGCTTAACTTAGGACAGCACTAATGCCTCCTGAGGTGAGAGTACAGAAACTTTTTGGAGTGAGAGTCAGTTACAGAAAGCCCGGCAACAATGGAACAAAATCTGGAGGCCAGGAAAAGAAAGAGGTTAAAAGGAAACTTCAGACAAGAGTGGAAGGATACGAGGTCAGAGAGGTAGTATAGAGAGATGCCATCAGGTGCTCTGAAAGCAAAGTCACTCTGAAGTGATTTCAGGAATAAAGAGCAAGCCCAAGGAGATTTGAGGATGTGGTGCTAATTTCAGTCATTTTGCTGTGATGTTCTACACCCTCAGGATTTGGAATGAGACCAGATTGAAAACTTTCAGAGAGAAAAACATTAAATACTTCAATCTGAGCTTGCAAGTGATGCCAGAACTAGTCACATTCAAATGGAACAGAAGATGGTCATTGCTGTTTGTCAGAGATAACAGGTATACCTTCATAGAAAAATACATAACAATTTAAACACCAAGTGCCAGAACATTAATAGCAAATTTCAGACATTGCCAGTAGTCCTATGGCAATGGGCAACCTACCTACCTACCTGGGCTTCAAAAGGGAGAGGTGAGCATGATATATGGGACACCAACTGTCAGACAAACCCATCTGGGGACAAAGCCACATGCACAACAGTTTGTTTGCATCTCCAGATGTGCATCAGCAAATATGCAGGTCAGTCTGAAAGCTTTTTTTCCTGACACTTTTTTCCTGGATGTGATTTTGGCAGTTAGTTCCCTGGTAATCAGATCTCTTAGTCATTGTCTGTTACGATTAAGCCAGTGTTCCCTCACACTATAATTGCATCCCCTATGTAAAGTTACTCCTAAAAGCTGTGTTTGATAATTGCTTTTTTTCTTTGTATCAGGCGATCATTAAAGACCCAGGCACAAGTGAAACAATAGACTATTACGAATTCTTTCTGACGCATTCACATGGATTTAATCCAGTTGGCTATTCACAGTATTTTAAAGACAGTGTATATTTACACACTCAGTTCAGCTCCAAGGTAAGCACCTACTCTCATTGCTAGAGTGCTGACAGGCTTTATTTACTTTTGCTGTAATGGAGTGAATTCTGCCTCAAAACTGACCTTTGTTAACAACAGGGGTATACACAGCAAAAAGATTGACACCACAGAGTTGCATTGTGGATCATGGGAATCTGCTATAGGAATCATGTTCTGTAACCAGTAGAGCAAAGAAAAAAAAAAGGGAAAAAAAGCAGAAAAAAAATCACTTAAATTCCATGTTAAAAATAGTGATGCTCTGGTTTAAATATAGCAATATCATCTCTGCACATGGTTTTGTAAGAACCCTACACAATATGTCCAGCTCTGGAATTCGGTTTTTAAAAGCAGAATAAAAGTTGTAAAGGTTCTGGAAAGCGCATCTTCCAGTGATAGATGTAATGAGTTCATTCAGTTTAGACCCTCTAAGAAACAAAAATCCATTTTTAATGCTTCTGAAATGGGGAAGCATGGCATGAGCAAGCCATTAAATATAACAAAGGAAGGGTTCAACAGGATCAACTGGCTGGAAGTGAAAAGTAGAAAAACGTAAACTTGAAATAAGGCACAAATTCCTAACAGTGAGAGAGTAATTAATCATTGGAACATATTGCCCAGGGAAGTGTTAAATTCATCATCACTTGGAGCCTTTAAATATAGATTGGATGTTTAAGTGACATGCTCTAGCAGCTCAACTTCATGTTAACAGTCATAGTATCATAGTTTCATATACTTGTCTAAAAGTAAAATAATTCCCCATACTGCAAAATTACTGCCTGGAATTTGGTGGACTCTGTCATAGAGTAGGTCATACAACTATAGCTGTGTCCTCCCACAAAATGCATGAACCCAACATCTCTTTAGCCTGTAAGTCTTTAAGTCGTTACATCACCCACCTTTAATACATTTTTGTTATGCTGAGATTAAAGTTAGCATTTAAAGAGAAGCTACAAAATGAAATAAGAACAAGCAACAGACTTAATTTGCAACAACAGCTCTAGCTTTGGAATGTCTTGTCTTCTGAGTGCCAACTCTTCAATCTTAGCACTTCAAAAATTAATTATGGGAAGTTTTGCTTTTGTTATTTTTAAAACCTATGAATCATTTGTTAGTGGATTCATAAATCTCACTGCTTCAGATGTTAGAATATAAAGGTTTCTGTACTTTGTTAATCAGAAAGACCTAACTGGCTTAACAGAGACATCTTAAATTTAGCTTTTCCCTAGTTGACTGAGTACATTACCTTAAATGGGAATTTTCAGACTGTGGAGTTGCAGTCCCTATTGACCATATGAGAAGACTTTTTAAATTGGAAATATTGCTGGATAATATTAAAAGATAAATCAGTTAAATAAGATAAATCAGATACCTGATAGCTCATCATAGAGTTCTGGTATCTCAAAAGTGCAGGATCCTGAACACTGATGCGCCAACAAAGCTAGCAAAGTCCAAAGGAAGTTATGATGGAGAGAGGGAGGAAGGCTCTTAGCCGCTAGAAATATCAAAGAAGACAAGGAGGAAACAGCTGCCTGTTAATGGGAAAAAAATGTATGAGCCCTCCCATGAAGTAGTTCTATGTGGTAGCTTTTTATGATGGATAAAGATGAATTTAATTCTGGACAGTAAAACAGTAATTGATTAGAAACTGCAGTTTGTGACTTTATATTTGATGTTAGCAAACACAGTACAGTTCATATTACAAAAATATTGAGGTGAATATTGAGGTGCTCCCAGCCAGAAAAAAAAATGTAAAGTTGAGAAAATAGCCACTAATCAGAAAATATAGTCAAAAAAAGACAAATGACAGTTCTTAAAGAACTTGTTACATGACCATATAGCCTCATACGAGCAGCAAAAAAGCAAAATACCACCTGGAAGCTTGCTTTGGTTCAGTGTTTTACTGAATGGTTAGACTTTAAGAAATATTATTCAAGAAGAGAATAGTGATACCAAACACAAATCAAACCATATTGATTATCAATTGTAAAGAGCAGAAAATTCATTAAAAAGGCAAAAAATCTCCCCCCCCCAAAAAAATTGAGTGGCAAAACTAGTAAGGCACATTTCTCAATACAATAGCAAAACTAATACCAATACGTAAACAAAGACATATTCAATAAATATCTGTCTTCAGTTTGACTATGAATTGTTTTGATTACTTAAGTAGAATTAGACAATTTCTAGTTAATCTGTCCAAACAAGGGAGTTAAATAATATCTAGGGATGCCTATTTTAAAGTCATCAGCTTGGATAACCGGAACTCAAGGATCTTGAAGATGTTGCCTAAAGAAATCACTGGTCATGTCTTCTTTAATTATAACAAATCCCAGAATGCCAAAGAAGTCCCAAATAACACAAGAATGATTGACTTGTGCAAACATTTCAGAGAAGCAATCTGTATCTACCAGGGATACTATATTGATTATCCTGACATCAGTCTGATAAAGAATATAATATAATGAATACCAGACAACACAAAATGCTTTATGGAAAATAATATTGCTTAAACGAATCTGAATTCATTCTCAGCAAAGCTTCTTTTTGGATAAATGTAACTGTGTAGATGTAATAAAATATCATAGAGTGTTTGACTTGGTACAACACAACATTCTGATTCAAAAATCTTCTGTTTATAGTACCAAGAAAGTACATGCAAAATTTATTGAGAATTAGATAACTGATATATCTCAAATACTTATAAGTAGCGTCACTAAATAGAGCTTTCTCAAGGAGGGTCACAAAATGTTTTCCATTTACATAGATGTAAGTGGATCCAGAGTCATTTAATAATAGACAGAAGCTAGGATAAGACTTGAACTGCTAGGTAATCTGGATCTACTGAAAGAAAAGGCTGTTCACAATGTCATAGCAAAAGAAGTCAAAAAAAAAAAAAAAGTCTGCTCCAAAAAATAAAAGGGCATGGTCTTCAGGAAAGCAGCAATTCTGAGAAGGTTTTTGAAGCCAGAAAGGGCCAGGCTGAGGTCCCAATGCCATGTTATGGCAAAAAAAAAAAAAAAATGCTGCTGCAGTTCTAATATGACTCACAAAGGAAATAGTTTGTAGGGAGATTAAATTTCTCCTGTATCTTTGTTGAGACCAATGACACTACACTGGAAATAATTCAGATGTATTCAGAGCATATTGAAATAACTCCTCCTTTCCAGCACAGACAGAGACTAAAAGAACTCTTATTTCTACCAGCAAATTAATATTAACATTCATTCAACTTTTGATAATTTGATGATAATATAAAAGAACTTTGTGAGAAGAAAGTACTTGATTTCAAAGGTGGTCTTTACCAGATAATGTGCACGAAGAAGTATTGCCAACAGCTAAAACAAAACAAATTTTCAGTTAAAGACTTAATTAATTTTAATTCTTATGCTGATTAATGCCACAGAAACATCAATTTGAAAAAGTGGCCTGTCTGCAAACAAAGTTTAAATGTTTTTCTGGTAACTGTGATTTAGCCAATCATGAGTTTTGGGCTCAGAGAGGGGTTAATTGAGCTAAATATAAGGAGGCCAAACTAGATGATCTCATGGTCTCTACTGATTTTGAACACCATGGAAAAGGACTTTGCAATTGGAATGAGATGTTCTCAGATGGGTAATCCCAAATTGAGGCATTAAAAAGATATCACTGAAGAGGTTCTAATAAGTACATGAATAGTTGCTGAATTTAAACTTTTGTAACTTCAAAACTACAGATCCAAATTTCTTAGATTTTTGTCAGTTTACATTATATTCCCTTTGAGGCAAGGATTGTTTCTCGCCTATCTATAAAATGCCTCACGCTAAAGCTAGTTGGACTTTTCCTTTCTCACAACGGAAAATTTTGTCTTTTCATTAGATTATGAAAAATGAAAAAAATTCAGTTTTCAGCCAAAAGTCTGTTTTCAAGGAAAGCTTGTCCCTTTCCCAAGAGTGAACATTTTTCACCAAAATGAATCACTCTGTCAAAAACAAAATTTTCATCCAAAAACAATTTTGACAGAAAATTTTCAACCCTATCTGCAATACTGGTAGTACTATAAATAAACAGAGCAAAAATACATTTGCTTTATTTAGTCACATGCCAGATAAAATAAATGATCCCTTCACTTTGCACTGAAGCTTGCTCATTTTGAGCTGTGTGGGACATTGAACAAAAGACTATCTTTTGTTTGTGTCCTATATGTGTTTGTGTGGCTATAAACTAGATGAGCTTTTTACCTCTTGCTTGTCTACAGCAGGGACTGTCATTTAAGTTTTGCTGGGGGGGAAAAAAAAGTGAATGCTGTTTTTTTTCTGTGCATAGGAAAGCTAATTGATCTAAATATGCAGGTCTCAGCTGTGATATCTTATTGCTATTTTTTGAAGGATAGGCGGATTCCTGGAAGAACAGAAAGGAGATTGGGAGTTGTATCCCATGGCATGTGTATAATCACAGAACTTGGTCCCAACCAGAAGCTACCATTTCAGTGACTAACAACAAGAGCACTGACTGCATCAGATTATTTCAAATTCTACTACATGTTCAAAATATGGATGACCTTCAGTATGGAAAGAACTGGAAAAAAAATCCACTGTGACAATTTCCAGCCTTGATTTCTAATTATCTTGCTTCAGTTAATTTGTGTCAGAAATCATACTATTTACTTTATGGTCAGTCATCCATTTCAGTCAATGCAACACACATTTTAGTTATATAAATTAAATTATATAAATTATTTTTTTAAAAAAGCGGCATAATGTGATGCACCTAATGCAGTGTCACCTGCTAAGAGTTACCCTATAATCATACTTCCAAACCATTCTGGATCCCACTTTTAAAACAGGACAAAAATAGGTGCCAGTTTAAGAATGATAGACAAATTATTCCAGGCTCCAAAAAAAAGTAGTAAAAAAGAATGAAAACCACATGTAGTCATCTCTGAAAGAACAAGATAAAGTGCTGATAGATCTCACATGATAAGACTATTGCAGTTGGCTAGCAGAAAGGAGAAAAAAATAGGTTTTGCCACTCATTTAGGTAGAAGCAAATAACAATGTTGGTAAAAATTCAACTCTCTTTTTTCCTGAGGTTAATTATGATATAATTAAACTGAGCACAGTTTGTCCTGCAGTGTGTGATGTCTGGCGATTTAAAATAAATCTCTAATAAGTCAGAAGGGAATAGATCTGAGCCTAGGATTTTCAGGATGGAAATACCAAGCCCTACCTCTAGAATTAGCATCATCCTCAAACAAAGGCTTCTAGGATGGACAGGGTTTGCCAGTTCTGAGAGACTCTGCATCCATTATGATCCCTGAAGTTTGAATTCTGTGCTCTTCCTTCTTCCCCTCCTTCTCTGGTCCTTTCTGTACTACATCAACATTTCTCCATAGGTATATGGATACCACTGCATCAGTCTGCAAAGGAAGCTGCAGAAATGATTTAAGATTCTTGTTGGCAAGATTGGCTTTAAACTTTACCTGGCCACTGAGCTGCAATTGTATAAGCAGTACTGTCTGAAGACAGAGCACACAAACCTACCCTCAAAATGAAGCATTTCTGGAAAGAAAAAGACTTATGGAAGTGTAACAGAGAAAGGGTTTCTGAAAGGAGGAAAAGGCACAAGGCATGAAGTTCCTTTTCAGAGTAGGAGTCTTGCTACTAGTTTCAGCTCGTTCCCATGGCTGAGGGAATGCTTGTCGAGCCTTTGTCCTTGTGAAGAAATGACTGCCCCCGATGAATCCTCCATTGAGCCCTGAAGGCCTCGGGAAACCTGGTTGCAGTGCTGGTTCTGACTGTTTATTAAGGTGATTATTTAGCCTTCACAGATGGCGAGATAGTGGGGACACAAACAACAGTATCCAAAGATTTCAAGCAGCAAGCACGACAGTGACAAATGATATGTGAGAGAGAACATCATGCAGTAGTAAATAACTGAAGTGTTTATGACACAGAATGATAAAGCAAGCGGCATAGCTCACAGCAACGCACCCAGGCAGTCTAGCTCCTTCCATATTACTTGGCAAGCACTGTTTGGATATACAGGCCAAGCATACTCCCCTGAAACGCAAGCTGTCAGCGTAAATTCAAAGAAGAAAGCAATCTCAGTCACCAGCTACAAGAGTTCAATAGTTAGGATATAAATCTTAGCTTTACCACTGATGTCAGTGTGAAGGCTTGGATAGGTGTTTTCAAACAAATCCACATCTGTCCTTCACAGGGAGATTTCACTGAAGGCCCAACCCTGTGAGTCTCATTGAATCAACAGTCTTCTTGGCTTCTTTTGGGGATTTGTTTGTCTTGAAAAAACGGGATAAAATCCTTAAAGTTTTCTCCGCAATTATTCAGTCTATTGCCAGTTAATTCTCAGTACAAATTGCAGCCCTCAAAATTCTGGATGAATTCAAAGATATGAAGTCAAAGTAAGAAAAAAAAATGTTCTGGCAACCATCCAGTCACCAATGGAACTGGAGGAAACCCTATCATATGAATCATTTAAAAATAAGATCAGTCTGGACAAAGCGCTGGAAAATGTACCGTGGGGAGCAGACTTGTATTGGCGGGGGAATGAACATAATGATCTCATCCTGTAGGTCTCTTCCATCTCTGGTTTCTGAGGGCCCAGTCCTCAAGGGACCTTATAGGTTGGGCCCAAGGCATGTCAGATTGTTTCAGAGAACGTTGAAACAACAACTACATTAAAACTATAATGGCACTATCCAATGAGCACTTTTGCAAAGGTCTCCCAGTTGATAAGACCTGGTCTGAAAGGTCCAAAAGTATCTTTGAAAAGATTTGGTTAAGGCTGTATTAGAAAGTATCTCTTCTTTGACCAGGCAGAGGCCCAAGACTCAAAATCCATATCTGATACTTCAGAAAGACTGAGTCTGTTTGGAGTTGGGATTTTGGTTCAACGTATCCTAAGAGACAAGGCTCAGCTGTGAAGCTTGGAACTGGAGTCAGACTACTACAGTGTCTGTTTACATGCAGAAACTTGATTTGGGATGTTATCTGGTCAGAATATACTGGCAACCTGCCTCATTCCATTCAAAACAAATGCCCTGAATATTGCTAAGTCAAAACAGGAGAAGAAATTTTTTTGGAGAAGATGATGGAGTATGAAAAGACCATGAGCCTTCTTCCTAATCACCACTTCAATAAACTAATGTCAAGGGATTGATTTGATTAGTATCAAAATCTCATATCTGCCCTTCTCTACTTTGCTCATACTCAACTCCAGGAGGAAAATCTCCAAATTTCGGGAAATATAAATTTCACTGGAAAGGTGAGAACAGACTTTCATCTACAAAGGCAACTAAACAAGCTAGAAAATGTGAACTTCGTGTCTGGTTCTAGTCATCACTCACTCGCACAGCTCCATAAGTTCTTTTAGTAATGGAGGTAAAGGAAGCAGTAGCGTCTACTTTTTGCAAAATGCTTTCAAATCCTCAGCTGCACTGGTGCGTTAGCAGTATGGAGTGCTAGTGGTGTTAATGAGAAGGAAGGAAAGGAACTGATGAGGGTGGTGCAAGTGGGTAATGGGATAAAACTAAGCAAAGGGATATTTTAGGCTAGAAATCAGGAAAAAATTAACAATGAAGCCCATTAGACTGTGGAATAGGCTCCCACAGGGAACTGCTGGCAGCCCCACCACTTGAGTCATTTCAAATAAGACTGGACAAAGCGCTAGAAAATACACTGTGGGGAACAGCCCTGGGCTGACCTTCAGGGAACGGAGGGGAGGGAGGGGGGAAACGGACTGCATGACCTAACGGGTCTTTTCCATCCTTAACTTCTATGAATCTATTACTGGCTATTGAAAAATGTGATGTAAGGGCAGCCTGCAGTGATTGGCAGACTAAATGAAGGTCAGGAGTAATTTTTTGGATGCCTTGAGCAGAGTGCGTGTCCCAAGCACTGACCACACTCACTCGGCATGTTTAGCCACCTGGCAGCTCCACTCTAGCCAACCAAAATAGTTCATATAAAATTGAAATGAAATAGCAAACAACCATCGTTCTCAGAAACGTTCACTTTTCCTGGGATTTTTTTTCTCCATTTTTTTTGTTTCAGACAATCTGAAAACAAGTACTTAAGTTGAGGTTCTTGCTAAGTGAACTCCAGCCCAATCAAGACTGACTGGTGGAACCCTTGTTGGAAACAATTAGGCATTTACAAGAGGAAAGTCCATCTGCTGTAATTGGATACAAGCTCAGGCTACTCCTAGGGCAGCAGATTGCTCCTTGAACTGACAGACAGAATTGTAAACATGGGCTAGAAAATCACGCTAGTCGCCTTACAGATAGACATGCATTGCCACAGACTGTTCATGTTTCCTCGTCAGTGTCTTCTTTGCACAGAGTCCTTGGAAATAAAGCTGTATGTTGCAAGAACCTGGAAAGGCCTAACGATCTCATTCCCCTGCATTGCCAAAAACACACTGTCTCACTTGATTACTTAAACTCCCTTGTTCTGGGGCAAGGTTCTGGTGGCAAAACTGTTTACTCGGTCACATGTGCTGGTTTTGTATATTTTGTTGGTGCACTTGGACCACTTTTCCTAAACCAGCCTTAGCCTTTTCCAGGCTTATCTGCTGAAAAGAGGCGAGATGAGTGTCAGGCATCGCTGACGCAGAGAACGCTCACTCACAAAGGATCTTGGTAATGCACCAGAAGAAAGATGGGGCAAAAATTATTGACAAGAGGGTGTGGAGAGAAGTGGAATCAGCCAGTAAAGGAAAAAGAGGTGTGATTTTAACCAGAGTATGATGAAAGAGAAGATAATTGCCAATGAAAGGGGAATTTAAGGAAGCAAAGAAAAATAAAAAGAGGTGTAGAGTTAATGCACATGATATCACAGATGAAACAGGCGGATTCTCCTTCAACTCAGGAGCATTTGCTTTTTCTTTACTTTGAAATGCCACGCAAATTTTATGCCAATTTTTATGGAGGTATTTTTATGGATTCCCAAGTGGTAAAATCCATGACCTGACAGACCCATACATTCCCTGTGTACAGCCCGTCAGGTCCTTGGTATGTGTCAGTGCCATCATACAGGGGGTCAGACTTACTGGAGGAAGCAGCAGTCCTGCACTCCCACTGCACAATCTGAGGATAACCAGGAATGCAGCTCCTGCTCTAGCTGCCTTCAAAATGCAAACACCATAGCTGACCATCATCTAGGGAAGCAGAGTTCCCTCCCTTTGATGGTCCCTTTTCATAGTTCTTCAAGTATTAGCAGGGTAATGGAAAGTTGCTGTAACTATACATATATACCATATACCATAATGAACTCCCAATGAATTTTGGCCCAGTCTTCTGAAAGTTTCCTCTTCAGTTACAAGAAGAAAGAAGGAGAGAAGAAGTCAGCTTTATTTTCCTCCTTTGTTTACCTGGCAAACTATCTGTAGGTTTATTTTTCTTACCTGTGATTTTACTTGACAGTCCAAGTATATCACATCAAGCATAAGTTTTTGTCAGGGTGGATCTTGAAAGGAATGTGATACTTTCTCTCAATATTTTGTAGATCAGAAGAAATTAAACAATGACTGCAATTGCAGTGCTGTAAGCAGCAAATGATGTGGAAAAAAGGATCAGATGATGACAGAAAATTAATTATGTTCAGCAAGACCAATATACCAGAGTCTGCTATAGGGAAGAAAGAGCCAACTTTCACATGTAACCTATGTGGAACAGAATACATACTCCACAAATTTAGCAAAACGAAAAAGCAACATTGCCTTTTTTACAGATAGGATCTTCAAAGAAATACCTAAAGGGAGAGTGTTTCTCAGACTCGTCCAGCACCTGGCAACGGTTTTATTTTAACCATTTTCTTATCAGAGAGCAGTCCAAACAATAGAAGTCTACATGAAATCATGATCTAAGTGACTTTTAGTCATTGCTTAAAATTAAGCCCTCCCAAGTTGGAATCATGCTGTTAGCCTGTTCAATTTACCTATATATATATATATATATATAATACAATAATAATAATAATAATAATCTTTAATACCTGTCTCTGAACAACAAAGGGAGTAGACCACAACCACACTAGTTGTTTTCAAACTTTTTTGTTTTGGAGGTCCCTGAAATTTTCCCACTGGAGAAATGTATCTCTAAGTAGAAAATGTACATATTGTGCCATTTCTCTCTGCAGAAAAGAGACCCCATCACTATGCTACATGGTGGAAGAAAACAGAACCTGTCTACCCCCAACAAAGTGTCCTCTTAGGGTGCACTACAGAGCACACTCAAATACTGCACACAGAGTTATTGCCATTCCAAAGCGTTATCTTCATTTTGTCAGCTTGTGTCATTAGCCTGCATCTTAAAAAGCAGGACCTTATCCTGCTTTCAGTACAAATATGTTTAGAGTATCCTTGCTTAGGACTTCAGGGAGCCTGTTTGGTGCCAGTCTTGACCCTGCCATTAACCTTCCATATGATCCCATGCAAACCACTGCACCTCCAAATCCCATTCTGCAGAAGCAGGGATATGAACTCTTTTTTATTCATCTCTCTCACATCTTTCAGCATCTCTAACACACTTCATGAAGAGCCCTCCCCCGAAAAAAGGCCTCTCACAGGAGGTGAGGCTTTCATTGCAGAAAATACCAGGTCCTGTCCCCACGGACTGGCAGGTCCCCCCTTTGCACACATCTGCAGTTTGTCACTCTGAAGCACAGGTTCCAAGTAAGAATGAAAAGCTGTCTCTGTCAGGCCAGCTGCAGGATGTGAGAGCAAGCATGAATCTCTCTCAGTCCAAGGCTTAACAACTAATTCATTTTGACTTTATTGAATATCAAGAGGACAGAGAAAAAAGTTGCTAATCTGTTTCCAGTGGTGTTCTTTTTCTATCTGAAGACATGGCTCATAGGCATTTTGATAGCAAAACTCCCTTTTTCCCTTTTCAATCAACTAAATGCAAGTCTCGCTCATCAGTGAACTATGCTGGAGAAGGCTGTTTTGCATTTGATAATGAATTGCACACTATCTTTAGATAGAGATCTTTTGGACTCTTGTTTTTGGCATCTCTCAGGAAATATGCTCTCCACCTGCTGCTCTGTCCCATATAAACACCATCCCCACGCAGCCACATCTCTTGTGTCGCGAGCAGACCCTGCCACCTAGTGCATCCAGATGTGGATGCACTATGCTTAAAAACACCTACAACAGCTGCCCGGACCCCCATACCACCTGCAGCAGCAATTTGTCTACAAGACAGAGCTGTGTGAATAATCCTCCCACAACCTAGATTAACTCCCAAATAGGGTCATTTACATTTAGATTTTTAAAATGGCATCTCTCTCCATAATAAAAAAGTAAGCAGAGACAGAGGCATCTTACATTGATCTTTGGTACCTATTAGGTTATTTCCAATTGTTCTGACTTGCTAGATTCAGCATCCAGGAAATTATACTATCATCTCTGCAGCTTTGATCATTCTGTCAAGCTTCATGGCTTGCAAAAAAGCACAGAGTACATAGTCACTGACTGCTTTAGAGGTTGTCAGCAAACAAAATCGGACTTAGGCATCCAAGTATGGCCTGTCCTCCCTTTATAGGAGTGAGCTGTTGTCCATGTGCATAATACAAAACACACTGACTTCCTCTGAAGAATCAGGCTTGGGCCATTGTTGCAGAAGGAATATCAAACTGGACAAAAAGGATATGATTTGATCTCACAATTTCTGTTTATCAAAGCAAAATTCTCATTTCTTTTTATAAGAACAGTTCATAAATCTTCAGGTTTGAAAGTCTTAACTCTTCTGCTTTTTCCTCCTCACAGATCCAAGAATCCTCTGTTGCCTGACAAGACAATGATCATCTTTTTTTTTTTACAATTGAAGATTGAATGAATATTCCCTTCTTTCCTCACATTTCATCTCTAGGAGGAAGGCATTTATTTTGCTCCACAGTAGCAGTATAATAGATTGCTTCAGACCTTCATTAGTTGCCTAATCCAGTCCAAGTCAGCTTGGTCTCTTCTCTCCTCTCCCTCTCCTCTCCCTCTCCCTCTCCCTCGCCCTCTTTTGTATGAAAGCAGAGCCTAATCAAGGAGGCAGCAGTCCTGAGCTTCAAGCAGCAGCAAACAGGTGGCCTTACCTTGTAATGACAGAAAAGAGAGAAACTTCCCAGCTAAACTATGGTACAGCTCAGCCAGACAGTGAGTAGTGGAGGCAAAGCTCACACTCAAGTACATCTAGCCCCATCCTCATGCTCCCAGAAGCAGAAAGCCACACTCTCCAAGTCTTCTTCAGCAATATGCCTGCCTTTGGATCTCTTCTTCATCCATTTTCTTTTACTTTCTTGGGGTGTGATGGAACACATAGGACCTGTTCCAGGAGAAGGCGGGGCCCATTTTTGCCAAGGGAGGTGGAGGGAAGACAGGCTGCTGTGTGAAGCAT
>NW_010579189.1:31830-65574 GCF_000705375.1 Tinamus guttatus | reverse complement strand
CAAGGGCCAGAATCGGGGCCAGTGATACAGCCCACAGGGGCAAATGCAACAGAGAGTCTCCAGCCCACTCAGGACACACAGCAAGACACTCTCACTGTCCAAGGGCCAGAATCGGGGCCAGTGATAGAGCCCACATGGGCAAACGCAACAGAGGGTCTCCAGCCCACTCAGGACACAGCAGTAGACATAGCAAGGCACTCTCACTGCTAACAGGATACTGCTAAATAAAAAGATTTGCCACGGTAATGTAAAATGTAAGGCAGAATGGACCCTGCTTCAACATCGCAGCCAATGTGACTGGTTCTTCTCAAGTAAAACAAGATAAAGGCACTGTGAGATACACACAGCAACTCACCTAAGGAGCAAAGACAACATCAAAACAAAGCCAAGAGAATGCGGGTTGCTAAAGAAAACTATAGACAAGAAAATAAAATCAGATGTAATAGGTCTCCTGGGGAAAAGTGTATGGAGACAGAACAAAAGAAAGTGCTTCACCACACGCAAACAAAAGACGACAGATGGTTGCAAAAAAAGGACTCCAGACACGGGAAAGGGAGATGGTTGCAAAAAGGCCATCCAGTCAAAGTAATTCTGGGAGGCGCTTAAAGAAAAAAAATGGCACTTTGCAAGAACGTGTGCAGGATCAAAACGTGCCCCCCTCCTGCAGAGGCAGTTAGCAAATTCCTGCACCCTTTATCAAACTTCTCAAAGGGAACTTGCCTGCACAGCTTTATTTCTGAGGGCATTATCGTTTGGTCTTGGTGGGCATCATCATCATTATCCCCGACGGTTTTGTGGTTTTCCCTGTGAATTGATATTGTCAGGCAGCCAACACAGCAGCCCAAAGATAATTGGCAAGCTCTTCCCAAAAAACAAGCCCTTTCCACAAAGAAAGGGAAAACGGAGACACACAGAACACATTGTCATCCGTCCTTTTCAGCTATATGCCTAATAGATCAACTTAACATTTAAAACAGGTGCTGGTGGTGTTTTTATTTTTTCTCCTGAAAAAATGTTGAAGAAACTTCATGAAACTTTAACTGTTTCCTAATGTGAATATCTAACAGTATCTAAATAAAGTAACTGGTGTTTTTGTGTTCATTTCAGGGCTGGGAATCAGGTTCCAACACATTAATTGTGAAGCGTAAAGAGAACTGAGATTCCTCTGTTACATTAATGTTTTTATTATGATTGGTTGTACAAAAGCCAAACAACAGACTTAGCAGCACTATAAAGTTAACCTTCCAGAAAAATAGCCTTCTCCTCCGTCCTGACCAGGTATATGTAAAGAGATGGCTCATAAAATATTAGGGCTGGCCAGAAATATAACCACAAGTCATGCCCATCTTCACTGCTTGAGCAAAATTTGGTTGTTGGTGCCAGAGAGAACCTGGAAATCTGAAAAATTTTTCATGGAAGAATATTATTTTAAAGACAGCTGAGCCAGGTACTTTCCTCCCACCTTACCCTCCATCAGACAGCATTTCTGTCCCATGCAAGGACATTGGCCAAAAAAATAGTTGTTTTTTTCAGTTTGGAAGACGGTTGATTTTAACTCCTAGATTTGATAAATTACATGATAAGTGTTCTGAATGAATAGTGTATAAAATGTATACAGAAAATCAACATTCCTCCCTGGACTATTGACTAAGTAGATTCCTATGTACTGCACAATGAGTGCTTGCAGTCCACTGGGACCTGGGATATTCTCCTACATGGTTGAAAACATTAAGGAAAAAGAAGGAAGGAAGAAAATGAAAAGGACCTATGCCTCTGAAAGTTGCTCGAGGTCATGAAGAGAAATGCATACTTATCAGAACTGACATCAAGAGAAAGATAGGGAGGAGACAACTTATCTTAGAGTGATAACAGCAGTGGAAAACCATTATCAGCAGAATTTCAAATGTGCATCAGGCGTTCTTCATGCACTGAAAAAGCCTCAGGCTCTCCTAAATATGCTGTGTTTATCCTGTCTCACATTGATTTTGCAGTGGGAGTTAAATTTAGGCAGTTTTCTTTTTTCTATCTCTTTTTTTTTAAAAAAAACTTAGAAGATCTGTGGCTTTCTCAGTTGCCGCGATGGCAATGAGTGTGGATTAACATGATGTTTCCATATTGTCTGCTTGTCCACCACTCAGAACTGCTAGAAGTGCCCACTGGGGGCTTACACTTGGTCCTATTTTGACATAAAAGAGAAACTTTTCTGGTCAGAAAACCCTCTTAGTGCCTTCCAATGGTAGTTTATGGCAAACAGCCCTATTTTAACAGTTATCACTGTGATAACCTCGATTCTCTCCTCACCTACTTTTCTGTTCTTCCTCCCCAAGCCACTTTTGCTTTTTCTTCCACGTTTTTGGGAACATCTGCCTAATGTATTCTAAGATTTTTTTCCCCCCTCTGGTTTCCTGTTACTTATCCAACACCCTTTTTCAGTCAAGTGTCACCCTCTTCTATTATCAATGATTTTACTGATAGCAATCCAATATGCTGCGCCCCAATGCCTGCAGCAATCCCTGCAAGTATCTTCATTTACCCTCCTCTAAAGGTGGTCTCAACAAGTAACTAAAAAACCTGCTGATTGACCTAATTGGCTACCAGCAGATTGCTGCTCAGCTCCACCCCCCACTAGCCATTAAGCTGCAGGGCACCATTTCCTGCTAATTAATAGGCTCAATTACAGTATTTCTACTTGAGATTCCTTCTGCTGCATTAGAAGAGAGCAAATCACAGCGACAGACACAAACACAGTCTCTTGGCCAAGTCATGATCATCAGTTTTGCTTATGGAGATCTTTTTCCTCAACGTGTGATTTCCTTCCATATGGCACGCAAAGAACCCGGGGGAGTCGTGCACGCAGAACTGCTTGGTCAACACATCCGTTGCTTCTGTCCCGCTGCCCCAAAGCACTGATTCATCATGAAATTGGACAAGCAAGCAAGCAGCCAAAAAAAAAAAAAAAAATCAGAAAACTCTAGAAATACAATCAAGAGCAGAAAAAAAAATCTTAAAAGGCTGTTAAATAGGTAAGACTTACTTCGATTGCATTTCTTGATTTTGATGTCCAAGAAGGCTAAGTTGTGATTTATGCACTGTAAAAGTATCTATTCTCCACGAATGGTGCAGAGAATTTGGAAAAATCCCACTAGACAGAACAACTGCTTTCCACGGGTTACTGAGCATCCTCCTCCTGTGTGTGCAAACCTCATTTGTCTGCCTTCCCGGATGCCCTCGTCCCTGCCTGTCCAATTGAAATCCCCAGAGCTGCTGAGACAGGCCTAAAAATAGAGCGTAAATAAGTCTTGGGGATGCTCTGTTCACACAGTTTTCAGAGCAGAGAAGAAGTTTCACCACAGGTTTCACTTTCCAGTATTCCTTCCTGAGAGGAGACAGCTCATCAGCAGCTTGGTGTAACACAAGGTGTCCATTCCTCCACGTGGAAGCAGGTGACGGGAACCATATCAGAAGAAATCAATGTTGAGGGCAAGTCAGGGCAAGAGGGAAAAGGCACCAACTCCTAAAACCACGTGGAAGCAGGTGACGGGAACCATACCAGAAGAAATCAACGTTGAGGGCAAGTCAGGACAAGAGGGAAAAGGCACCGACACCTAAAACTAAATCATAGAATCATAGAATGCTTAGGGTTGGAAGGGACCTCTAGAGATCATCTAGTCCAACCCCCCTGCACATGCAGGGTCACCTAGAGCACGTGGCACAGGACTGCGTCCAAGCAGGTCTTGAAGATCTCCAGAGAAGGAGACTCCACAACCCATGTTGTAATGGGACGATGCTGAGACTCCCGAGAAGCTGGATTGGCAGGAGGAACGTGGTGAGTGACACCTGGCAGTGACCAAGGCATGGAACATGGTCCCCATAAGAGCTAGACCACAGCATCCATCCTACAACAGCATCGCAGACCATCTTCCCAAGAAATAGCCTTGCAGACTCAAAGCCAAGCATCATAAACACCCGATCACAAGGTAAGTTCAGCCTTATTATACTTATTTTGCAATACTGACCGCTTTAGAAAAGTGGCCCCTCCTGTAGTGCTTGTTCCTGCTCACCTGCAGGCTGGCTGGTACAAGGACCACCACTGCAGAGTGTGCTGGTGCCAAGCCTCCGTGTCCATCCCCACTGGAACGACGCCAGGCTTCATGTGTCTCCTCTGAAGGGCTGGCAGTTGTACTGCACACACGCCTGCAGTGCAGAAAAGAGTCACAAAAGACACATGTTTGTAGAGAAACAGTCCCCCCAAAAACACTTGAGGTTTAAATCCAAGGAAAAAGTACACATCCCAGCTTTTCCATCAGTGTGTTATAGACAACATATTCGCTCTCTAAAAATGAAATTACGCATAGGAAGGATTTCATTTTCAAAGTTATTGTTGACCCAGCTACTTGTACTCACATTGAACAACACAGTGATCACTTCGTAGCATATAAAAATACTTGGATTAAGTTTAATTAAAAACATTACAGGACTAGCAGTCACCTTAGTGACCTCTAGTCTTGGCCTGATCACGCATATGCCCAAACATCCTTGTGATATCTCAAAAACCTAAGGTACTCTTGAATTACACACAAGCACCTCCAGCTTGATTTTCACTGAATTACACTGGCAAGGCCATGTCATTCAGCATATCAGGGAAACTAATTTAAAATGTTATTTTAGCAGAAAGCGAAGGCAGTCTCAGGCACAGGGCCTTCCACTACTGCAAAAACTGTATTTTAACACCCTGTGGTCTCCCGTGCGCTCCTTTGCCATGCTGCAAGAGCAGGGTAACATCCCAACACCTCCGATGACAACCACCGGGTGCCAGGAAGGAGCCGGGCGTCGCGCCGGGCACCTCGGCATCCGCATCCACTCGTATTCGCTTTGATTCTGCGGAGACCCAAACCTCCCGGAGAGGCACCAGCCCCAGCCTCATTCCTCCAGAGACACACAACAACCTGCTAAATTGTCACGGACAGACGCTATTTGTTTTCCCCTTGCAGTCCCCAGACAGGTAATATTGCCACTATGTGATCTAATAGCACCCGGCCCCATCTTTACAGTCTACTTTTTGCACTTTGCCATTCATCCTGCTTCCTATTTCTCCCCTTTCATTTACCAGCTAACTCCTACTCATCCTTTTTCATCCATCCAGAATCATGACTTTTTCTGGTGTTTTCTATTTAAACTCTTTCCATCCCATCTTTCATGGGACCGCTGGCTCAGAGCAATCGTTCCCCTTTCAAATCTCATTTATCATGTTACCACAGGGCAAAATTACTTGATTACTGGGAAGGATTCAAATTTCTCTTTATTGTTATGAAAATCTAATATGAATCTCTAGACTGGCCTGCACTCTGCAAAGAAAAAAAAAATTAGGAAAAGTACCTACTCTAATACTATTATATCTTAGTAGAGGATGAAGTAAGACTAACTCATTAACTTGGCACTACATGCAGCAATTTTGCTGTCTCCTTTCCAGATTTTTCTCATATGAAAGCTACAATCTTGATAAGACTATTTAAAAGGACGTAAAAACAGCTATTTGTGTTTTCTTCTGCAATGATAGTAAATTATCTCTCTTTTTTTTTTTTTTTTTAAACTCCAATGTTTCATTTCAAATTATACTTTGAGACGTATCTCTCATCCTGTATTTGTTAAATTTCATAATCTCATTTGACCTTAAACCACTGGATAAGAAGAGAAAAAAAGATCTGTGGGATCTAGGAACATTGAACTTTCTGTGGACTAAAAAAGCAAGTTGTGATGTGGAAGGAGACACAGAGCCTTGCTGTGATCACCAGGGGCACCAGGAAAATAATAAGTGTATGGTTCATACAGCAGCGGTCCTTCGGATGCAGCAGGAGCTTCGGCCGCATTAGCAACCTTGCCTGGCGAGCTGGAGGAAGAAATCATTCTTGAAAATTTAATAAAAATATAGAATATAAATAAAATATAAAATCTACAATATTTGGGGGCACATCCAGCTGCTGGAAAGGCAGCACCACATCTTTCTTGATAATGCACACGGGCTTTGTGCTACGTCTGTATTTGATGCTCTTTGGGGTCCGAAGATAAGGTAACACTTATAATTGACTATCTTTTATCAAGAAAAGCCTATCCTCAAGGGTTGTTCTCCTGGTCCAACTTAGGCACAGAAATGGGCCCAAGCTTTATCACACACATCCTCCAAAATTAAACCCCGCAGAGTAAGCCACTGCAGCACGAGGACTGCAGGCGGAATTTGCTCACTACCAGCAGCCGAACACGATTGGGACAAACGTGTGGCATTTGGAGGTTATTCTAGGCTTGACACCAAACCCATCAGGGATGGGGATATTTACATATATGCATTTTAAGAGGCAAAATGCCATTGCATATTTTGCATATGAGTTAAAAATAAGAGAGTGCTAATAAGTGCACACAAACACTCATCAACATCAGCACCGGTGTCTCTCCAATGCTTGCCCTTGTTCCTGAACGATTCCTTTCCCGAATACGCACAATTTTTAATCTTATATTTGCATACCTAGGCACAGTTTATCAAAGTAAATCCTTTCAGCACAATTCGTCATCATGATGCTTTAAAATAAAGGCAATCATTGGAGATTGGTTGCAATTAAAAAGCTGTTTTTAAGTTTGTAGAAGAATAACCTGTTGAGCAAGGAGCCATCAGCAAAGAAAATACAACTATTTTTTCGATTTTTGGTCAACTTTAGCTTCTGCCTTGTTCAAATGTGTCCCGCCTTGTTCTTTGTTTTTCCTTGATGACCTATTAATGAAAACGAAGTGAAAAGCTGCAATCCGCTAACTAAGCAGGCATCAATTTTTAATCAGTAAAACTCACAATTATTTCAGGGCATCCCAGAGCATTGCTCATGCACCACGCTAGCAGGGAGCAGCCTAAAGGGTCCAGGATTTAGTGGGTAGGACAATGTTCCTACACCACAACTTTTCCCACCCAACTGCATGTTAAATATGGCCTAAATGATGACCTCAACCACCAGCAGGCTGAGAGGAGCGCTTCTATAGGTGGCAGATGCTCAGCCCAGCCCTGAAACCTACTTTTATATTTAAGTGTCTGACCCTTAGACTCTCCAGCACATTAACACACTTCTGCATTGATCTGAAACAGTATTTTAATGTCATGCTGTAGCCCTTCAGGCTGCTTCTGCTTACTTTGTTTGGATAAGAGGTATTCACATCTTTCAGATTTGGAATAGTTTTAATACTTCTAAGTAATTTCTCACAACCTTAGACTAGAACAAGCAGAAATAATGATGAAGTCTATTTAATAATGGACATTAGGAAAGGCTACTCCTATAGCTTATGCTCATAGTCATATGTAGTGAAGGGTGAGGGAATGTATATGCAGGTATGTATGCACATAAAAAAAAATATATATAGACATATATATTATTGACAGCTGCCTGTGGCTACAGACAAGCACTTCTGCTTTCTTCATGAAAAAGACACTACAAGAATGACATCGAGATAAGGCCACTAACAGTAAGGTTGGAAGCAGAATAAGAAAAAGAATCATTGCTCAAATTTCTCTGATTTACAGACCAAGCGATTTGCAGAGAGGCCAGGCAGGAGGGAAACCTCCAGCTGCAGAAGAGCAATCCGCAGATACCGAGCAATGCAAACCACTGTTTAGGTAAAATTTCTGAAGTGGCAATCACATTCAGAGTCCTGGCAATATGCTTCAAACAGAATTGATGTTCTAGCTACAAAGCAAGGAGATTGTCTCCAAACTGAACTCCAGCTGCATCATCTTTAAACATATGAAATCTTTGGCTACCTGATGCTTTTTTAGCTGTCGCCCGGTCTTTGATGTTGGAAGAACATGAAACTCATTACCGTAGCCACAGCTGTCCCTTTGCTCTATTCATTTCTTATTTAAAAGACCTGTTTTTTAGGAGAGCTGAAAAATAGCTTTTAAAAGAAGATGAAAGTCCCATTTTGCAGATTGCTGTGCACACGCAGTGCATGCCCACTGCAGCCCCCAGCACCTCGGCCGAGCTCGGCATCATGAGGCCACAGCAGCAGCAGAAGGATGGACAAGGATGAAGGAAAACTTAGCAAATGGCAAAGAACTATTTCAACGTTTACTTATTCATTTATTTATTCCTGGTTCTTTTTTTTTTTTTTTAAACCACGCTGGTAACAGAAAGATGACACAGGACATACCTGATGCATATCCCTACTTCTGAAGACCTATATGTATTGCATTATTCCAGAGTCTTAGTGAAAAACTTTATTTCTCCTTAAGGGTGCACTATAATTTTATAGAAAAATCAAATTCTAATGTCCCCCTCTGCTAGTTATATTACTTCTATAGTCTCAAGAAGAAAGGAGGTCTTGGCTGAAACAAGTCCGATGAAAATCAATGCCATACACACGCACTTTTAGGCAGCAGCTGAAGCCTAGCACAGTCTGAAAGTATTTCACTTTTCCCTTCTGGGACAAGCTCTAACCTAGAGTCTTCTTTTGCCAGGGTTGAACTTGCTCTTATTTCCTTCACTAAACAGAGCATGAGACCCTGAAAAGAGGAGCAAAGGCTATTTCCAAAACTTTGTGAATTATCTTCTGCAGAACTTCTCACTGATCAGTGGCTCCCTGGATGAGCACCTGGGAGAGCAACCTTAAAACAGTGGTCAGGTTCCCCAGGCCACAGCACAGGTCAAGCCAACGGGAGAAAAAAAAAAAAAATGCAGGAGCAACAACACTTCTCCAATGAGCTCACTGGATTTCTCCCTTTTCCTCCTTCTCATCAGGGTGAATGAGAAAATAAAGAGTTTAAAAATTAATGCTCTCGTTGCCTCCCTCCATCCACCTTATTTGTTCCTTGGAGATGAGGAGAAAACAAAGCTCCTTCATTATTTACTGCTCCCTTGAATTTTTGATCGTCTTCAAAATAAGACGGGCTGCTTTGAAAGGTAGTGACTTGTGTTATATAACAGTGGAGTTGATAGCAGGAGCACAACGGCGTGTCGGATCCGCATGTAAACATATGGACACACTCGGTTTGGAAAGATGAATCCTCTGACCCAGTAAAGGCTGAGCTTGTCAAATGAATTATTGAGACGGCAACTGCAAATTAACACAAATTACACACAGTTACAAGGAGGAAACTTTCAATTTTCCTCTTCAGGCTCCTAGGATGAGAATGGGAAAAGTTTTTGAGATGGTTCCTCCAGGCAGACAGTGGCACTGTGGGGTCTTCAGCCATGGTCATGGAGGTCAAAGATGCAACCAAAATATGTATCTACAAGCTAAAATATCACTGGGGCTCTGAGATTCATCATTTTGAACTACTACTTTTAAAAACAACCAAGGAAAAGTTAACTAGGCAAAAGTCCCTTAAAACTAAAATAGGATGCTAAAGAAAAAAAAAAGTTTTTCTGCATTATTAACAAGTATAAACAAGTAAGGATCACCAGAAATCAGCACAAAAAATATATTTTTTCTTTTAAAAATCCAACACAAATCACTACTCCTGGGCAATCGAGCATGAAAGACTAAGTTCTTTCATTTAATAAAACTTATAATGAAGTATTGGTTTCAACCTTGTCCTTATTTTTCAGATCCTTTCCTCAAAATTCCCAGCTCCGAGTTGTCTGCAAGTGCTACTGTAAGGTTAACAGCTGCTTAACAATTTCCACAGTAATAGACTCAAAAGCTGAAATAACGAGATATTGGAGTGATATTGGCCCTTTTCAAAGAAGATATCCAGTAGACTCTATGAGCAGAACATATATGTCAGAGCCAGAAAAAAACACACACAAAAACAACTTCCTAAATATGCAAATGAGAATCTGCACTTATCTAAAATAGCTACCTGAAAAGCACTTTACAGGTTTTCTAAGATATAATAGCTTTTTAAGGGATGGTAATATACCATCACACAGGAAACACATTCACTGGTTTTGCAAATACAAACCTAAAGGATTTATTTAATTTCCTAGGAATCATTCATAAAAGGCAGCTATTTGATATCTACTTCTTAACATTGTATTTTCCCCAGTGGTCCCTACCACCCTGCTCTCAAACAGGGATAGCACCATCACCCACCTCACTCCAGCGTAGCTAGGACAAACAGCAAAGTAATTATGACAGCAAAGCAACACAGAGCAAAATTAGGACTTGTTGCAATTCAGCACAGACTAATGCATTGCAACATTTTCTGGCCATAATTCTGGAGAATTATGACTTAGTTCTCCTAATTGTGCACCTGCTTCCTCACTGTGCAGCATGAGGGTCTTCCTTGACAAGTGTTGTAGCATCCTCAGCTCCTCTGAGCTCCGGATTTGCAGCCTGACACCCCAGCACAGATCTTGCTGCTTTGCTCCTTTGATTTATTTATTTTTTTTTATTGTTAACTATTTTAGCTGTGCCCAGAGCAATTTTATAGCACTTGTTTTATGGCTATAATTGCATTCATTTTGCAGATGCAAAGATTCACTGGTCATGGGCATTTGCTGGAAATGAAAGCCAAGTGGCCTAATTAGTCACACAGTCCACTAATCACTTGATTATCTTCATTTCCTGAAGACAAAACAATTTAATTTTAAATCTGGGGGTATCAGTGCAATACAGGATATTAGCTTGAACTAATATATGTATTTAAAAAGGAAGCACATTCACTTCCCTATAAAAGCTTTTTTTTGGTTTAAAACCTCCATATTTTCTATCAGAAGTGCATAAAAGGAGACAGCTAAACAGCAGTAACACGTTGCCTCTGTACCTACACACCCTTTTTGACAACCTGAATTACAGAAGCACCTGCAGACCCAAAAGGAAGAAAAATCAAGTTGCTACTAGACAAAACTGGTCTCTGACCTATACATCTTGCAGAAACAGAGCAGAACTATGGAGATCAGTATTCAAATGAAATGGCATCTCTCCTAACGGAAACGGGAGTGATGACAGCATGCAGGTGCTTGGGAGAGTGTTTTGCACAAAAAGAGAACATATGGTATTTAATGCAAGAAAATTTAACAGTTCTAAGCTATGGTCAAACTGGACACACATCACCTTGCAGCAATTCCAGAGCCAGTATAAAAATTATTCCCCTCAAAAACTAAAGAGTATGAAATTGGTTGAACACTTGCATGGTTCAAACAAATCTGCTTTGTAACAGATGATTCAGGCTTGCCAGATGTGTGCGAATGATATATTTCAGGTAAAACAGGCAACATCAGAAGGCAGTAAAGAACTGTCAACAGCAATTCAGGATTTCTCCACTTGAGGGTCTGGTAGGTGACCTCAAAGGGACCATCTGCACACTCAGACAGTCATCCCATCTCCCACAGCTCAGCCACGTTGGGCATTTTGGTTTTCTTTCTTGCTATTTAATCCCATCTGAACCCAGTAAAATTACTGTCAATAGAATGCCCTGGTGACCACCAGTCTCACCCATCTAGGTCCATCAGGGCTGTGGCCACCTGGGCTGCAACGTCACCACCACGACAGGCAGCATCCCCAGGGTCGACTGCATTTGCTCCAGTTTAACCATCACCTTCAGCAGCATCACACTGCAGGTTTCATTCCCACAGCTCAGCCGTGTTGGGTTTTTTTTATTATTATTATTTTTTGCTATTTAATCCCATCTGAACCAGTTAAAATCACTGTCAATAGAATGCCTTGGTGACCAGCATTCCCACCCATCTAGGTCCATCAGGGCTGTGGCCACCTGGGCTGCAACGTCACCACCACGACGGGCAGCATCCCCAGGGTCCATCGCATTTGATCCAGTTTAACCATCACCTCTAGCATCACACTGCAGGTTTCACTACTTTGCTTTCTGAAAGCATCCTTTAACCTGTGAGGAATATTGAGGACTTCCTCAGCCAACAACACCTTGCTAAAATTCCACCAGGCAACACAAAGAACCCAAACTTCATTTCCTGTGTAATGATGCTATAATCACCGAATCTTAGACTCCACCAGTGTTCATCAGATTTCTTTTCTAGGATGAAGCCCAGCAAAGCTCTCTGCTCACGTCGGCTGCTCAGTAAGCTGTGCAGGGAGATAATTTTGTTTAGCCTCTAGAAAAACTTTAAGCTAGTCTGAAAATATTCCAGCAGCCAATATAAACTAACCAAAATCAATGTTTCTGACTTGTTCCACAAAATTCACACATCTCTATTAACTTTTATTTTCTCTTCTCTTGCCCTACCCTTACAAATCTATAAAAATCTAACCCATTCATGGAAGTTTATGTTAAAATATTCAATTTAACATATCTTTGATGTATCTAAGTTGTATATTACAATTTGTAGAAAATTCAAGCCTTTTGTCAATTTTAAATGAGAGCCAAGTTATATTACCTCTGCATATTCCATTACACAAATTGTCCTATGGAAATGAAGAATTTATTTCTATACTTCAGTATTGCTCAGGGTGAGTAATAGTAGTAAAATAACATCTTATGAACTATAGTCTCAGAACCAATGTCAAAATGTTACAGCTATTTTTATGCTAAACATCATCTCTATGGAAACTCTACAGTTAAATTTAATATGAATTATAACAGCTTTTTTCTCCTGTTAATATAGACAAGTATTAGAGCATCCAGACAGGATATCAATGAAAAGAAACAGGTTTCTAGGAAACTTAGCTGGCTGCCTGTTGGAAAACAGCGAGAGGAGCAGGCAACAACAACCGAGAGACTCCACCACCTCTTCTCCATGCAGGTTTCTCTCCCTTCTCCTTTACCTGGCACTCTTCCCAGGTGATCCTTATACCCTCACCTCTCTGCCTTTACCACAACCTTCCCAGGTGCTGCCTATATCTCACCAAGTGTTCCTTGTTAACCCCTAATGGTTGGCCTCAGAAAATCCTTTTCTCCATCAAGCAATCAGCATTATTATTTTCATCCCTGGCCAACCTTTCCTCCTATTCCTTATTCCTACAGCTGCCTGGCTATTTTAACCTTGGACATTCAGTTTTAGGTTGAATCCAACAAAAGGAATCACCTGTATAACTGTAACATGAATTAGCAGTTTAAGTCTCTGAGTTCCCCAAACAAAAATCTCAGACAATATGAACATGGCCCCATCCAGAGTCTCTTTGATTAATGAATTAACTACAGGTGCTTTCCTCTTTTAATTCAGATGAACCTCTCTGAATGGCAAATATTTTTATTTCAATAATTTTTAAATGAAACTTTTAAAATATACCTCTGTTTGGAGAGTTTGCAAAGCCTGGAGAAGCAGAGAGCCTCATGGCACACACTTTGGAAAGAGGTGAGATGTACAAAAAGCAATTTTTGAGTAATTTTGAAATTTCTGTTCTTGCAACTTCTTGGAGAACACGTTCTGCCCATATCCCTCCCAGGAAAGACGAGCTATTTACATGCAGGACCTAAATTGCAAATTAAGATTAATGCATAAATTGGTCACACCTTTCTCATTCCACACAAAGTTTTGGACCTGTTGGGTACATTCTTAATAGTATAGGGACATTTGTTAGAAATACTGAATTAACTTGAATTTATTAAGTACCTCCATTACCACGTTAAGCAGAAACTCATAGTGGCGTGCAAAGACAAATAAGAAAATCTCAGACTATTAAGTTTCCATTAAATGTTCTTACCTGCGAAAGTTATTTTAATAGAAATAGGATGGTTTAGTGATTAGACCCTGAATGAGAACTCAAGAAATTCCAGATTAGGAATGCGTAAAGGTAGATATCAGTAATGTTTACTTTCTTACATCTATATGCCTCCACTAAATATATATATATAAATAATATATATATGTATATCTCCCCTCAATATTTTTTTCTGATGTTTTCAAGTGTGATAGCCACTGCTGGCAAGAATGCTTTGAAGTCTTCACCTCCGCCTTCTCCATTAACAATTTCCTAATTGTGCAATACACAAGCATGACCTCAACGCGCCTCCCGTTATGTCCTAGAAACAAGGCAAAACAAGTCCCCAGAAAGAGCCTCTGTATTATTAAACAAGTGCAAGAAGACAATCCCTCCTTTTGCAGTATTTAGCAAAGAAATGCCTCACAGACCTCTCCTAGGAAACACAGGGGCAGCCCAAGGCTCAGCAGCGGAATTCCCCAGCGCATGTTGTCCCTGTCACAGCCCGGACCTCGGCGAGGACAACTCAGTTCATGAAGTTGCTAAACCCACATCGAAGCCTTTAAAATGCTGAATTTTGGAAAAGGTTCAGTACTAAAATGGCATGCCTTATTTTCCAAACTGAATGAAGATGCATATCCCCCATACGTACATAGAGTTAGAATTTTTTTTCCATACATAGACACTGAAGAGTTTTGAAAAATAAAAACAAAAAAAACGAGCTGCCAAAGTGTATCTCGGCCCATTTGAAAACTGCTTCTTCTGGAAAAATAAGGCTTTAATCATGAAGTTGCTGCTATTATTGTTAATTTTTCTTTAATATTTCTAATCTACTCTAATGTTAAATTTATCAAACTGGAAAAATTAATTCTACCAGAGCATTTATCACTCAGTCCATTCATTCATATTTTATCCTGAAACCCTGAACATAAAGTCAGTGCAGGAAGAGGCAGGTTTTTCATTCATTTCATAGACTTTTTTTTTTTCCACTTCCATCTTCCTTGCTCTTTATCAAGTTAGGTTTTTTTCAATTACTTTTGTAAAAAATTTCTTCTTTAATAAGGACACAGCAGTATGAAAAGTGCCATAGCTAAAGGGCTAAAATCCCCTCCTGATCTGCACCCGCGTTATAGTCATTGAAGCAACTGGAGTTTGGGATAGACAGGCAGCTTCACTGACAAAAATAGAAAAGAAAGAGAGAAAGAGAAAGAGAAAGAGAAAGAGAAAGAGAAAGAGAAAGAGAAAGAGAAAGAGAAAGAGAAAGAGAAAGAGAAAGAGAAAGAGAAAGAGAAAGAGAAAGAGAAGAGAGAAGAGAGAGAAGAGAGAGAGAGAAGAGAGAGAGAGAAGAGAGAGAGAGAAGAGAGAGAGAGAAGAGAGAGAGAGAAGAGAGAGAGAGAAGAGAGAGAGAGAAGAGAGAGAAGAGAGAGAAGAGAGAAAAAAAAAGAAAAAGGAGCTGGCCATCTTGTCCTTATATCATTTTAAAATGTTATGGGTTTACTGTGTCCAGAAATGGGAGACCTGTTCAGCATGTTATTGCAACATGTGTCAGTAGGACAGGTAGCAAAAATTAGCTAATACACTGAAATGAGCTTAAAGTTGTCGATGTTATAATGAATAAGGGGAGAGGGGAAGATAAAGCGTGTGCCAAAATGGGTCCATGGCCAGTCACATGCAGAAGTCACCCTTAACCTATGCCACATGTAATTTTATTTTTTATTTTATTTTGAAAATTTGGCTTAACCCAACCTTTGCACTGATTAACAAAACCCAGGATAAGCATTTCCAAAGTCACCATATTTTTGGCTGTTGCCTTTACAGGATCCTTTGCATTTCTAGACTTTGAAAGCTTCTGGGGCTCATGAGGGTGTAAGGGGAGAGCATCAGCCCATCCTGGGGAAGCTCTGGGTCCTTCTTAGCCTTGGTGTCTTCTCTCACCCGCTGGAATTGACAGGCGTAATATTTGTCAGTAGTCAGCACCCCTGTGTCAGAGCTAACAATAAATCAAATCAGCTCTATAAATATGTGGAAGATTATAGAGGTCTTCCCAGTTTTTTTTGCTGCCAAGATAAAAATTGCAGCAGTGACAGCTGAGGGGTTGCGGTTTGTCAAAGGCACCATATCAGCAATGCCAATGCTGGGGAAAGGAATTAGGGAGGCTTAAAAGGAAAAAAAAATAAAAAAAATAAAAAATAAAAAAAGAAATCTTATTCAGCTAACCTAGCTCTATCTGCCATCCTGAAAATATTGACTCCTGCTGTAACAGTGGAGACAGAACAGGAAAACACACCACAGAGACGATGCTAATAACGAAGGCAGAGACTCGAAGAAACATTTGACATGCTAGAATAAGAGTCATTCCTTGGTTACCAAGGAGTAATGCTGGTCAGGTAGTTTCAGTGGAGAGTTTTCAAGTTACCAAGTGAGTTATGACACAGGATTTCTAGATGGCCCTAGAGGTCAATTTGTACATGGACAGGATGCTGAGTTACTACTTTATGAAAGTCTAAAGGAAGCAACGTTTTATCTTGAGATACTGGTATGCAGACTCTCAGCTGATACTTTTCATCTGTACATAAAATTGCTCTGTACAGAAAAAGTTGCTTTTTCTATGATAAGCGAGAATTAGCTCTACAGAAAGAGCATTTTATCAGAAATTGTACCAGTGGAAAGTGTCCCAGCATCTCCATTCTCCACCTGCAGGTTTTCCATCCTGATGCTTTTGCCATTCCTTACACACGATATTATTCCTTATCATAATATATTTTAATAAAAAGGTAAAAAAATGTAAAAGAACCAATTCTGAAATCAAATCCAATGCAGAGGGTCCTGCATCTCCTGCAGAACAGCACCAAAATACACGTAGGAAGTCTACTCAGGAGCAAAAATGTGAAAAATATTCAATATGAGCTGAACATCCCTTTGCAGATCATGGGAGTCATTCAGGGTCAGATTTTACTGCCTTTGCTCATGCAGAGGATCTCAGTAACAATTTGTAGGGATAATTGCAGCATTGATTGCTTGATGGAAACAACCCACCAGAGGAATCAGGAATCGTACCTGGCCCTAGGACCATCCTGCTGTGGCCAAGACGGACCCCAGGTAGGGTAACACGTGCCCAGGTCCGAGCAGGGTCAGAGCTCTGCATCCGTCTGGCTGCGTTGACTGGACACCAGGAGCTCAACGCGTGCCCCTCCACTAAACCTGGAGTTAGGTAACTTTGCGGCTGCTAAGAAATAAGGAAAAGAAAACCAAAAGAAGCAGGTGGAAGAGCACGACATCTTACAGATGAACCTGGTACCTACACGAAATTATACACTTTTGCAAATACATCGTGTGGTTTCGATTTTCAGATTATTAAAAATATTTTTCTCCTCCCCCAAGACTATTCATTGCATGTGTTATTTTTAAAGTGACTGTTACTCTTCACCTATTAAGACACCTACACACCCGACTAATGCATGAAGCCTGGTGACATAAGATTACAGCATTAGCATACAAGACTTCTCATGTATAATGTATAGGCACCATGGTTTAAGCTATTTTTTCTCCTTCTTGGATGCCCGGCGTAGTGTTCAAATTCAGTTAATCCTTTCATTTTTTTTTTTTTTTCTCTCTGTTCAATCTAGATTGTGAAGGTCAAACTGAACACAATATTCCTCATAAAACCAAACCCAAGGTCAGCCTTTGAAATTCATCATCAAAATTTCCCTCCGGAGGGTGAAGCAGAGGGAAACTAACTTCCTTCCCTAAACCCTTCCACGCTGAAAATGCCCCCATTTAAAAGGGAAATAACACTTGCATCATATTTTTTATACAGGTTTAAGAGCAAAGCTAAGGAACTCGCCCAGTGCATGTGACAGGAGCTTCCCTTTGCACTGTCTCCTCTGGGATTCGAGACAGGGGTTTCCAAGCATAAGTGCTGTAAACTCATCCTGCCTTTGCACCATGGCCCTTAGACACCTTCTCCATGGTTACTCCATAGGGAACTGCATCCTTTGTGCGTTTTTTTTCCCTCTCTGAGCTGACAAAGCTTGAGAGTTGAAGGATCAAAGTGCTTCTGAAAACTGAAAAGTTTCCCTCAAATTATCAGGGAGGGCATAGGGAGACGGCAGGACCCCTTCTGCTTGGGAAGAGTCCCAGCGGAGCACCCATGAATAAAGCAGGGCATTTTGTGTGCACGCTGTATCACGCAGCATGACTAATCTTACCATCCTGGCTGGCTTTTCTAAATTCAGAAAATCACTGGATTACTTCAGGTTGCCATTAATAAAAGATATTGTTACCAAAAGACTCACTGAAAAAAAAAAAAGAAAAAAAATTCACATAGAGATTTCTCAAGTTTATTTTGGTTGGTTGCCCAGTGCCTGCCTGTATCAAAGCTTTTTCTAATTTTAGTGGCTTCGTGCTTTTTGTGCCCTTTCTGTGTGTGTGCCATCATTTACCAGAACCTTTACTAACAGCCCAAGAAGAACGACCAAAGACCAGGAGGACACGCGTTTCCTTTAGATTCATAAAAAAATCTTATGCCTAAACTGGCAACGACAGTTCAAGAAAAAAAAAAAAATACAAAAAGGAAAAAAAAGAAAGAAAGAAAGAAAAAAAACATTTTTGGTGACTGAAGTATCAAGTTACTCAACCTTTCAACCGGAACTGCTGATTTCATCCATTGTGGCACGATGTGAACCCACTTTAACAGTTTGTTCTGGCATCACCTTATTGGGACCTTCACTTCTGCCATGGTACTCAGGGTTTTTACAGTCTGTTTTTCACTTTGTGGATAACACTATTTGCCTAACTGGGTTTTCCAGCGTAGACATCTCCTCTTGGGGACACACCAAGGGTGACGATGACTCCTCCGATGCGGAAGCCGGATGAACCGCAGCTCCATGGGACAGACGGGCCACGAGCAGTGTCCCGTGTTACTCAGTCCAGCCTCGAGGGCTGGATATTTCAGAAACCGAATTTGCAAGGTCTCTGGGGACAGGGCTGTGGTTTTGCACAGCAGCATGAGGCTGCCCAGCATGGCAGCAGCATAAACGAGAACATAATAAAACCAAAGTGCCCGGCGGTGCGAGCGGAAAATGAAAAGACAGACGTGGCCGCAGGCTCCTGCACCCTGCTTGGGAAACAGGGAAAGGGACCACAGGTACCTGTGCAAATATTGCAGTTCTGTTGCCAAGCAACCCGCCTGTCCTTCCAAATTCTCCCTCAAGTGGTTATCAGATCAGCTGCCCGAAGCAACCAGGAAACACAAGCAAGGGGCATTTGTAGCATCCAATATTGCAAAGCAAAGAGCAGGCAAACACAAACCTAAACCCCAGCCCCGGCTCCCTGAGCATCAGGAAAGGAAAATAGCAATATTAGCTCTATGCAAATCTCAGGACCTCAAATCTGCATTTTGCACATCATGCAAACAAATAATTCAAGTGCTGCAGGGATGAGGGCTCCCCCCAATGCCCTTGAAAAGGCGGCAGCAAACATCAAGCATCCTAGCAGGTATTTGCTGAGGCTCACATTATATATAATATGACCATACATATAACATGACTATGGTTCAGTCATGTTCACTTCTTGAGCCAGGACTATGCTGGTGAGAAATCAAGGATTGTGTTTTAATGCCACTGTTCACCTCTGCTCGCCTGTTTGCTGTAACAGCTGAGTGACAGCCAAGACCCTAAAACTTTACTTTTTTTTGCAGATTTCTCAGTTATTTTCCATTATTTCCTATTAGTTTATCCACAAACATAAATCACCTGTACATGTTTGTATGTGTGTGTGTGTGTGTGTATATATATATATGTATATAAATGCCTAGGTTCACACACTAGTCTATATATATACGTCAGCGTAGGCATCCTGCATGGTGAGGCCAGCCCTGGAGAGAAGGTTGTTTACTGCCCAGGGATACAGACTATAAAATCCAGGAATCTCTACTGGAAGAGGGAAAAAAAGCAGAACTACTTCCCCCATCTTTCCCCCAAAACAGTGATTTTCCTGTTAGGAAGACTTTTAATCAAAACCAATTTACTGCAGATTAGAGACAACATGGGGAATATAAGAGCTCCAGATAGTGGGGAAATTATTATGTAATATTCCTAAAATGCTCTGGTTGAAGGGTTTGTTTTTTTCCTGTTTTTAAGGACAGAATCTCTAAAACTATAATCAGTCTCTGTCACCACTCTGGTCCTTAATACTGTGTCTTTCACTAATCTTATTTTCCTGTCTCCCTATTTCGCCTTGCTTTTGAAATGTTATCTTCTCTAGAATAATAAAGATATACCTCCCCAAGGTCTCTTTCCTCCCTTTTTCAAGCATGTGGTTTGTAGCCAAGTTCTGCTATGGGAAAGTAATCGAATGAGACAGAGCTGGGTTGGAAGACTTGCGGGGTGTAGGAAAATGGGGGAACGGGTGCGGATGCCGCCGTTTTGGGGCACAATCCTATGCCTGGGAAGTCCCTGTCTGGGGTTCTGCAGCATCCAGCGATGCTGTCCTCGATTTCTGGGCAAATTCTTCCTCATAGTATTCTTCATAGTATTTAATATTCCATTTGACTTGATTTCAAGGGTTGTGAAGCCGTATATTAAGAAGAAAAAAATTTGGATTTTGTTTCCATTACCATATCAAGCTAAATTTGTTAAAAGTGTTCCTGAACCTCATGAATTTTTCAAGGAAAGCAGCAGTAATTTATGATTTTTCATAAAATCCAGACAAACCTCGTCTGAAGCCCTTTTCTTCTCTTGGGGAAGCCGTCGCAAAGCAGGACTGAAGTTCCAGGCAAAGCCTGCGGGTCCAAAACCCTTTGACCTGATAGTGATGGTTATAACCACATAATCCTGTTCCTAGCATAAAGCCCCCAGACTCTACAAGAAAGATCTGTGGAGTCTACAACAAATCATCAACCAATTTATCTAAATATTAACTTAAAAGCTTTAGCTTGAATCAGTGGATGAGAGCCTGCAAGAAGAGGCAGATAGAAAACACAACATGAATCTGCTTCTCTGCAGTCTCATTAAGTTCGGAAACCTCCAATTTTCTGTTCACAACAGCTCCCGGCCTGAGAGTTTATAGAAAATCAGGTGGCCCCAGCACCTACTTTTTTCTCTCCTGTTTCACCGCACTAGGGTTATAAACCTGGAACCTCTCCACATTTAAGTAATTAAGAGTATCACACTGGTCTTAATTAACTCTATGTTTTCCGTACATGTAAACCATTCATATTAAACATTTTAGCACCTTAATTTCGGGATTGTTGAAATGCTAGCTTTGGGAAACATGTGAAGGCCAATTGCAATGGTTTAAATGTTTGAATCTTCATTTACCTGTACCAAAACATATCGTTCCTGCCTGTGCTGAATAACTCGATTCTATCTATAGGTTAAACTTTTACAGTTTCTGCACCAATATACTGAAGTTTAAAGTTGTTTAACTGGCAAGACTCAGCCCCTGAGGAAGGAGCCAAGTCCTTGGTCACGGTTCCTGATTCACTTCCTTTTCTCCAATAAACAAAAGAAGGATCTACCATAGCAGGTTTTTAAGATCAGAAACATTTCACGTTCCTCCCAACTCCAGCTAGTTGCTGCCTAGAAAGCAAAACATTAAAGGTTTTATAAGTTCTCATTTGCTTAATATTAAAGTCCTTTGAGTGCTACATTTGAACCAAGCAGGATCCTCACAACATCCTCCCAAGACCAGAAGCCCTCAGTCTCCAGCAGCCTCATGACCTGTCTGCCATATTCCCTATTTTTTTCCCTAACAATTCTTTTTCTGCTGGAGCTGTTTTTGTTTTCTGCTGCCTCCTTGGCCAATGGAAGAAAATCACCCCCAGTCTGCAGGAGATCAGGTTGAAGTTTCCCTGGATCTTCTCTAACCATCAAACCTCAACTTTCAGAATTAACTGTTTTGCCCAGCTTTATGCTCCTACATCATTTCAACACATTTCCAGGTCAGGCTTGCTAGAAGAACAACTCAAAACACTAATTGTGCCAAAACTTTTAATTTCTTTTTAATACACTCTGCTTTTCCATGAAGAGCAGTTGCCAATTCCATAGCCACACTCCATGAACTCAGAGCCTGACAGAGATGGGGATCATTTTTTAATGTCCCCACAGACTTCTATGGATTATGGGCAAAAATACATTATTCAAACAGCGAAATAATCTACAAAAGATCCCTGTGATAAGAGATTATGAGGCTAAAAATGGCTCAAAGATGTGCTCTTCAGGTCACACAGAGTAGTTACCTGTCACTGGTACAACTACCATCACCCACCTAGGTTGATTTAAGTGCACTATATGCTGCAGTGCTTCTCGCAAGGCTCATTCTCATTACACATTTACATGTTATTCTCCTTAATAAAATAAGCAATTTAAAAAATGGCAGTGTAATAAGTGAGATGGAGGAAGGCCTTATTTAGAGCATCTCTGTGGTCCTTTCACGCACAATTGTCATTAATGATCTATTATATTATTAATAAAATCAATTCAGTTACAGCGTCCTGTCAGGATGTTTAGTACTAATATAAATATTATTGGTACTAAAATTATTTTTATGAGCTAAAAGCATTACAAACTAAGATCACTTTATCAAAAAATACAGTATGTTATTAAAGGACAATGATCATATCTACCTCAAACTGCATTTTCAAATATTAATTTTCCAAGGCAATATAGCCACCTTTCAGTTAGACAAAACTGGAAAACACGATTTGTCATTTTGGCAATAAAAGCAGATGTGGCTACATTATTCTTATATTGCAAATGTACCACTCCATTACGCAGAACTGGGAGGGAAAAGAACCATAAGTCATTATTACTCCTGAATGTTTTAATGGGTGCTTCTTTCATGAGAAAAAACATAGCTGTAGCTATTTCTGCTGTACACAGGATGTGTGTTATCCTCCCAACTAATACTTGCATGATGATACCATGAATATACATGCTGTAGCTATATTTAGCATTAACTTGCATTCGCTTTATGGCACGAGCCATCTTCCATTCTCACTCCTGTCATGTTTAAACTAAAATATATAAATATATATGAAGGACTTGCATTCACAAATGTCTCAACAACATTTGATACCATATGGTACAAATATATTTCTTACCAACTATTTACTCTGTGCATCCCTACGCTGACAATCAACCATGGAAAGACAGAGCAGAGCAGACGCTGCAAGAGAGAGGAGCTGGGCAGTGCTGGGCATTTCCTTTGCAAAGAAGTTAGAAGTATGATAGTGTATTAATACTGCACCATCCAACCTCCACACGCACTTCAGAGAACTGTGAAAAAGAAAAGAACAGGCCAGGCGGTTTTCCAGATAGTATATGCATTAGGAAAACTCAAAAAAACACACACACACAATAACAGTATAGCAGGATGTCAGAGAAACTGAAAATGTTTAGTGATTTTGTCTCATTGCTGGGGAATCACGCTCAAAAGCAGAGACAAAGGAGAGGTAATAGTAGAGTTAGAAGGAGACTTAAACAAAACCTTCCCAGTTTCTGAGGAAATCAATCAATCATCCTACTTCCAGCAAACAAATGAAAAATCATCTGAAAATTAGTGGAAACTTAGTGCAGATAATCTGGTCAAAAAATACATACATGCATCCATAGCCACATGCTCATTTCTTACAGTATGAATCTTCCTGCACTGTCACACAGTTTCATAAATAAAACAAGCACACCGAATAGTTATTCAAATATTTTTTCTATGACAAGGGTGAAAAGAGACCCAAAACAAAAGGCAAAAGAAAAGGAATATATGTCATAGCACTGGACTGTTATAGACCACTTTTATATATATATATATATATATTTTATCAGCAAAGAACAGATAAAAGAAATATTTAAAAAAAAATTCTCCATAGTGAGGATGCTTGCATAAGACTTGAGTCTCCTCTGCAAGGCAAAGGATGGAGACCAAGCCCCACACTTGCTACACTGCAATTTGCACCTTTGGCTAATTTATGAGTGAGCAAATAAACGCTTTGACAATAAAACCTGTGTGAGATCATTAGGAAGAGATTTATACCCACCAGGAAACAATTTTTAAAGACATCAGGGTTTAGATTAGTCCACTGAGTCATCCATCAGCCACTTTATAAAAATAACCAGCAACGTTTTTTCCGCTCATGTCCACAAAATGGGGTCAGATGTGCTCAGACTCCTGGTTTCCTTTCCATCTATCTCATGATGACCAGAAAAGGTTAAATCCTGAAATGTGCTACTAAGATAGCAAGGTGAGTGAGGGGACAATAAAAACGTGACTAACTGCCTCCTGGGCCTGACCTGCAAGGCCCAGAGATGTCAGTGCAGGGATCACACAGGGAAAATCCTCATGGGAATTTTTAGGTAGAGATAGAAACGAAGAAAATTAAAACTCTCCAGAAAATCTTGGCAACTGCTCATCTTTCTTCTGAATCCTCCATTTTTGTGAACTAATCAAAAGTTCATCTTGACACCACCTGGTAAAATTGAACTTGCCCAAGATCTGAAATGATGTAAATGTCAATTCCTTTGATTTAGCCAAGAGAATAGGTGCATGACAAAGAAACACCATGTACACCTGGTACCTCCGAGCCAGATAAAACCCTATAAATGCCACCAATGCAGTTTTATACTTGCACTTAAAAGCTAGTACACACATTATGCACGTAGCAATGCCCCCATGCTGTCTGCACACACGTGGTGTCCCCTGCATCGGGACCAGCAGGACCAGACAGGCAACCTGCAGGGACACGGGACCAAGGGCAGCGTCCTCCAACCTCAGCAGCTCCATAGTGAAGCACTCCTGGCTAGGGAGGGATTTTCCAGGCTCGGTAAAGTGGAAACTCTCATTGTGGTTTACATTTTAAAAAATGCATTAAAAAACCCCAAACAACAACAACAAAAAATAAAATCAAACAAAGAAGCTATTGTAGAAAATTACTATGGGGGAAGAGAATGGTAATCTTCCTAGAGATATCATTACAGTAAGGTTGAATTATACATTGCTGTTGCTTTGCTGTTTAGATAAACACCCTTTTGGAAACTGTTAATAAAAAAAAGAAAAAAATGAAGAAAAAATGTTAGAAAAGCCCCCAAAAAGCATCCAGACTGCTTTTGAATTGTAAGCCACTTATAGCGTTCATGTCTGATATCAAATTTCACCTCAGAACTCACTTGCCCTTATCCCATCAAATTGTCCATGGAGTGAACCTCACCTGAAAACGAGCTGGCTACCTCCAAGAAAAGTGTATGTTGTGGTTAAGCAGAATCAGTGATTCTGTGATGAATTATCTGGGGCCTGTATCTCCTTCCAGCAATTGATATGAGAGCTTGTGCATAGCTCCATCACAGGGCCAGGAGTTTGACATTGGAGGTTACCAACATGAAGTGTTTGGACATGAAGGAACAGGATGAATATCAAGCAAGAGAAACAAGACATCATTTTAATTTATTACTCTTGTAATAAAGGGTAATTATCACGCTTACTCATAGTCTCTGCAGAGGAACCGTGGATGGAAGGTTACAATAACCAAATTATCATTTGAGTCAGATCCAGTAGGGGATCTTGAGGATCTGGAGAAGGATTTTTACTTGCATAAACGCAAGTGGCTGTTCTGAAAGCCCCAGCCACACACGGGTTTACGGCTTTCCAATCTATCCTAAGCTTCATCATCATCCTTACGAAGACAAACTCCAGGGCTGCATGTTCAGGGCAAGGATGAGACCAAAAACAGTATTTCACCTGTATAAATCCACTCATCTGTTAGGCATTTTTAGACAGTGCCCAACAGTAGGAACGAGCAACCATTTCCATTCTCCTTTACAATGTTTGCTAGAAGAAATCATCCTCAAGTCATGTAAAATACACTGGCAACAGCAGAAATTATACCTGGGTCCTCAACATCCTGAGCACACATCTTCACTATTAAGGTAGGACACAAGCTTTTCTCCCTGTTCCATCACCCTTGCTGCATGCACATCCCAAAGAAATGTCCAAATTCTGGAGACCAAGCACCAGCTTCCAGATGCTCAAACTGACCTTATTTCTGCTGTCTTGGACAAGAAAAGAGATACTTCATGTAGAGACCTACACTAATGATAAGGTTAGAGTAAGGCTCTAACCTTACTGGTTTTTACTGCAGTCAAGATATCTAATTAGCCATGGTAAGATAATCAGATCTAAAAATACAGTGTATAAATTGTGGCCTAACCTTGCACATTTGTATGCCTCCTCCTTTTCACTGCCGCTCTGAAGAAGGCATACACATTTTATACCCAACAAAATGACTGTGCTTTAGAATACTAATCATTTTCTCTGCATTGCACAAGAAACACATAGTTTCCAGTGAAAATGACTTTTCTATGATAGTCCTGAGTCTGAAATACTGGAGATGCACGTGAGCAAAAGCAGCTGAAGTCACACAGCAGAACCAAGCAGCCGTTGTCACAAGGGGCCAAAAGCGATGCCATTTCCTCTGGTGCCTCCAAGAAACATTTGTTGATTTACACTCAAAAAGCAATCACTGAGGAAGACTCCACAAGGAAAAATTTCAAAAAAAAATGCCATAGCAAACTCATTACTATGCAAGGGATGAAGTGCAAGAACCCAAAGATGAGAAAGAGCCAGTAGAACTAAAGGATGTGAAAAGAGGGCACAAGTAGACCCTAGGACAGCTCCTGAAACAGCTCTTAGGCATATGCAGAAATACAGAGAAAATCTAGAGTCTGGAACCATCACTCAGGAAGTTATTGCCAAGCCCTGCTCAGACTCTGTTAAAAACTTCCTGCAGGTAGGAGGTTACCACCATCTCCCTAGACCTCCAGCCGCTCATGGCACATTATTAGTGCCAGTAGAAGTAGATTATCAGTTTGGAACAAACTGGGTGCACAGGTTAACCAAACCCAGGTGAGATGAACACGTAGCACACATTACAGTTGTCATCATAATTTAAAACATCAGTAAGGTCAATGTTCGTAGCTTTTTTTACATAAACCATTGTATTTTGGTGAAAATTTGTTAACTGTAGCTGTCATGAAATGCAAACAAAGTCACAGCTTTCTTTCCATTATTAGTCCTACTATACATATTCAGTAGCTGAATGAACTAAAGAGAAAACCCATAGATATACTAAGAGCTCCTCTTCTAGAATTTTAAAGAATACTTAGGTACAGAGGGGAGAGTGAATTTATCAGGAGATGCACACTGGTTTTTTTTACAGCTGGACCTAAATCAAGTGACAGTAAAAAAAAAAAAATAATAACTGTGAAGCATAACTGCCATCTTGTGATTGAACACTGCAATTCAAGCAGCTTTGGGAGGAACGTAATATTTGGATGCTTTTTCCAAAGGCATCTTCAACTTTTGGAGAAAAGATTTGAAGGTGAAGCAGTCGTTCAGCCCTGTGGACCATCACTAACAGATGACACAAGCTCCAGACTAAACAAGGAAACCCATAAACTGTTTTGGTTATCTAGGACACTTACGTTTAACAAACTCCCAAATTGGGACTGCATTTTCTGTATTAGAACAAACCTCCACTGTACCATTAATTGCTATTATCAAATTAGAGATTTTTTTTGAATATTCCTTTCCATACAAATAGTTTCTGTTGTTATACATAAATATTAAACAGCTATGCATGGGAAAAGTTACACATAAATAGTTACGAATAAATAGAAGTTGTTACCGTGGTCAAGTATGGGGATTTAAGGAAGATGATAGTGTTAGCACACACTGTGAGAAATTTTACAAGAAGTGTAAGAAAGATTTCTCCATGTGTTACTGTGCATTTTGCTGGAAATTCACATTTCATATAAATAGAGTAAATTCCCACAGATGCCTTAAATTTTTTCAGGGACTTCTTACTTAAGCAAGCTTTGTACTGAAGTTTTACATGAGAATATGCTCTACAGATCTCGATTTTATACTTTTCATTGTCATATCAACAGTTCTCCTTTCCCACTTCAAATATCTGGATATGATCGGTCAATACAAAAGCATTCACTGTAAGTGCAAAAGACAGGAATATTGGGAAAGGGGAAACAGACAGATGGCTCATTAATAAGGCTTTTTGTGTGCCTGATTTCTTCTGAATGGAACTTTTCTTACCCATACTGCACGTATTTCATTGTTAAGGTTTTATCCTGAGAGGGGTGTATCAAAAGGACGCCCTAAACAAAGGAGTAGCAAAACTAAATAGGAACAAAAAGCATGAAGGAAAGTCTCTCAAAATTGATTTATTTTAATAAATTTTGGACAGAAGTTAAAATCTAGAACTTGAAGCTGGTTGGGAAGCACATGAAATAAGTGTCTGTTTTATATCGGCAGGATACTCCTGTTGAAACCAGTCTTTAGAAGCATGTTCTTTTCCTTCGCTTGAAGATTGCAGCCACAAAATATCCTTGCAGCAGATAACATATCTGTGTCATTTAACTTGACTTTGAAAAGATAAAAGTAATTTGAAAAGATAAAAGCAAAACTTAATAAGAGCGGAGGGGAAAAACTAACCGTATTTAGCACCAGCTCCCTCACTAGCACCATCGAGCTCACACCAGTTCTCATCCTGCTCAATTCACTGGAAAGATGCCTGCTCCTTTCACTGGGAATTGAATCAGACCGTTAAGTAGTTAAGAAGTCAACTTGCATAAGTGAATAAATGAGTAACCTAGAAACAAGTAGCATAACGACATTAGTAGGCCATGTATTTTGCAAAATATTAGTGGTAGGTTTGATGGATGCTTCCTAGATGTCAAATTTTAAATAGTGTGGTATTTAAAGTTATTTCTATCAAATAACTGATTACTAATTTGATACTTCTGTTTTGTTAAATCAAAATTAAACATCTGTACAAGCCCATGAAAACTCAAATTAGTGCAATTATAATTTTAGCCTTAATATTAAAGTATACTACCAGTGCAGCATTCAAATTCAAATTCACCTTTAAAATAGGCATGCTTAGGTAGCTGCCATGTCAAAAAGCAACTTCCACTGGTTGTCTGGCTACCAGTTTCATTTGTTTGCCCACACATATTCTTCCCAGAAAAAAATACCACATGGAAATATTTGAAAGACCAATTGCATGCATGGTTGTGCAGGTTTCATTTGCACATCGTATTTTAAATAGCTATCTAAACCAAGTAAAAAGACTCATAGGAAAAAAAAGGCAGAATTGCAACTGCTTTTGAAAACTTTTATGCATGCATTACCAAGAAGTATTAATTGCATGAGCAAATCCTGCACAAATGCTCCTTCCATTGAGCTTGCAGAATGGAGAAAAATCCTTCCCCTCCAGATCTTATCTTACTCACTTCTCCTCCAACCTAGGGCCAAGGTGCAATCTACAGGACATTCTTCACACTGTTCTAGGAACAAAATAAATATTCCTGGGAATACATAATAACTCAAGCCTTCTGTAAATACATATTTGCTTTTCTAATCATGCTTGCATGAGGAGCAGACGAGGAGCTGGAGCAGGGAGAGATTAAGGTCAGAAGTACCTGCTAATTTGGGGTGCAGGTTAGAGATGCAGAGCATGGACCTACAAGAACACCTGGTACTTGACATAATCCAACCCTGCTTCTCCCAGCTTGAGTCATGGCCAAGCTTAGGCCCTGCTCGAGTCTCTGAAGGGCTGGGCAAGTCCTGGCAGTTCAGAGATTGATACCTAGATTCCACAGATTTTATCAATCAATCAATAAAAAAAATAAAATAAAAAAAATAGTACTACAGCCAGAAAACAGTGGCATTGCCTTGCTTTTGGGTTTTGACTTAACATTTGGTACTCTGGATAAAATATCCTCAAAAATTTCTGAAGAAATCAGTGAAGGGTTACCAGCCAGGCTGGAAGCCTTGATCCACCAAACAGACATCTGAGCAAGAAGTAATCAATCCTAGTGGTTGACGCCCACATAGAGTTAGAAGGATGGAGAATGTTGCCACTGATCTTGTCAGAAGGAAACAAATAACGCAGTACAGAAATCTCCAGTTTCTGGTCCCAAGAAGTTCTACTGGTCCCCATGGCACAAGACTTTCCTGCCTCTTTTCCCCATTCAGGTCTCCTGTCCCTTCAGATACTCACAGGATCTTTCTCCTCAAGAGGTTACATCTTTGCAGAACGATGTGCAGCACAGCCCAGGAGTTTAGAAATGCTCTAGGGATTTGAAGTCATTGCACCCACCTCCCTGCACCAACCAAGCACACGCTGCGAGGCTCATGTCACTTCAGAGCAGATTAGCCTCGTACCCCCTTATTGCACCAAAGCCAAGATGGACTGATGAATGTCGAAGAGAAGGACAGGACTGAGTGTCCCCTTTTGGTTTTTATCAGCATGGCACGACTCAGCGTCTGGACCCACTTAGACGGCCATGGAACAGGCAGGGGAACGCGTGGATGACAGAAATAACCCACCTTGTGACAAGTGGTAATAAAGTAATTCCAGGCTGCCACACACATTTCTCTTTCCGCTTCTTATCCTTAATGATTAGGTGACACCTGACAGCATAAGCAGCATCACATCTCATCCACGCAGCGCCAGGCGTGTGATATGTGAAGAACAACAGATCATAATTTCTACTTCCCCATATGGATGAAACATACAAATATATGATATCACATATTACACATAATATATACATTATATTATACATCTATAAAGATACTGCATGATACATGTAATACATAATTTCTTAATCCTACGGCAAAGCAGAACACACAGCTGGAATAATATGGAAAGAAGTTGAGACAAACTTTCCTTAACATGCAGAAATTTACAAATCAAAATTTACCTGAATTGTCTTCCTGTGGTTTTTGCCTCTCTGTATTTTATGTCTTCACAGTAGCTGCACTGACTTGTTCAACTGAACAGAAACTCAGTTTTAAAAAAAATAGTAATAATGACAAACTTGATAAATACTGCCAGCTTTTATGCTTATAGCTTTAAAGTTTAAACCGTTTCATACCTATATGCATAAAACATGTACAAATGAACAGCCTGTGAGGAACAACTTTCTGCTCTAACATAGATCAATGTGACAAGGAGCCCAAGTACACAGCTACGATCAACCAGAGCTTAAGCAGAGATCAGTAACTAACCCTAACCATCCCTATCTATCTACAAACCTTGCTGGGTATAAAATAGGTAGAGATGAAGCTCACACAAAACTTGCAAGCAAGTGAAAAAAGAAAGAATCAAAATAAATGAAAATAATTGGTTATAAATATCCCACATGGATTTTTCTCTTTTTCATTTGGGAGAATTTTTATGGTTTCAGTTGAGCTTTAACCATGTAAAAGATACGGATAGATATATATTGCAGATATAGATGGATATATATGGAAAGGCATTGCAGAAGTTGCCCCAGTGCTTTCAAATGCACTTTGCAAGTTCCTTTGGGCATAGGATGTAATGGCAAGGGATTTTACTGCTTTGCTTGCTTCAATTGTCTACTTTTTGCTCAGAAAATTTCATTTCATGAAGTTAGTTCTTATAGATTGAACACTTTGTGCTAAACAAATGGTTATATTCTTCCTGGTGCTTTCAATAAATTAGATGGAGATGTTCAAGCCAATATTGAGCTGACACAAATTATATTTACCAAGTGAAATTTTCCAAAATTATAATCTTATTGAACAAGTACTATATTTTGCACCTGTCAGATGATGTTTATTGCTTTATTTCATTAGTATGTCCTGTCAACCCTTAATTTTAAATTGCTTAGCCAAAGAAGAAAAGGCATTTCACTGAAGGAGAACTAACTTCAACTGATAAGAGACATCAACTAATGTGGAATAATGTGCCAGTGCATCTTTAAGGTAAATTTGTTGTAACCCATATGGACCACAGGCATTCCAGCAGATTTATACAGATGAATACAGAATCTATCAGGAGATCTAAGAAAACTCATGTATTTCCAATGAGCTGGACTCCATTTATAATGAAAATTTTCAAGTCTGAAACACTTTCAAAACAAACAAAAAAACCTCCAAAATTATAACATCTATTTTAAGTTACACAACTTGTTTTCCTGCATATGCTAAACGTATCACTTCAGCTGGAGTCTCACTTAAGACAAGCTCCATCATGGAAGCTCAGACATCCTTCTCCTATCCTGCCTGCTAAGCCATTCTGCCCTTGCAACACTGGAGATAAAGTTAAGATCGTGTTTCTTAATCAAAATTTACTTATTTCTTCTCCCACTTCCATCACCTTCATTGGCTGCTTCTCTAGCAGTTTGGAAAGTTGCTCCTCACCTATGTCCTGCTGGAAACGAGACCAAATGTGACTTCAGGTCTAACAACAGAAGTTAGAGTCAAAGCTGAGAAAGTCTCTTGGGACATTTTATGAGCAGGAAACAAAGCCGGTTTGGAAAAAAAAAAAAAACAAAACAAACATCTTTGTGTTTTTGAGCTATTGAACTTGTTTTTAGGTTTCTTGGCCGGTAAGTCCCAGGTGACCAGTTGTACACAAGCCTTGCAGAAGGAAATGCCTCTCTGCAGCCCCGGGTCATCGACTTCACTGTTTTACACCAGCTGAGAATGCAGCCTCTCTATATAGATGGAACTGTGAAAATGGAAAATCTTGTTTTCAGTAAATAAGATGTATTTTGGCTTAGTTTATCAGTACCTTGTAGACTGCCAATAGCTCATTTCCATGTACCTTTGGAGGTCATGGTCCAGCACTGAAAAACAAGCCTGTTCTTTACATACGTAATAGTTGATGAAAATACCATCAAAAGCCATTATTAACTTAAAAGGATTTGATTTCATTGACAGCATCACATCAAGTCAGTTTTACTTTTTGCTGCTAATTTTAATTATTGCTTTTTTGCATTCCTTTAAACCAAGATGTGCAAGTAATGATGTGTCTCAGACACAGCGTTCATCAGGTTGTTGTTCATTTGCTGATGTTGAAGCTAATTGGCAGCACTTTTTTAAAGAAAAAAAAAAGAAAAAAAAAACAAGCTTGTTTAAAAAAGCTTTAGATATATGTTCTTAACAGCACATAACTTACTCCATACTAGCCAACTACCAGATGTTTTGGTATAAATAAAAGCAATTGCATCCCTAACAAGCTGCACAGACAGGACGGGTCTGTCAAGTACAAAATGGATTTGCATTATATCTTTCCCATGTTTCCCAGCCTTAAAAACACTGAATCTATTCAGGTTTTTCAGCAAAGAATGTAATGAGAGGGGAGAAACCCTCTCCATGCTGCGTCGCTCCGTACAAAAGTGCCATTCCCGGCTCCTGACGCTTTCCTCAAGGCATCCTTCAACGTGCCCATCGGCACAGGCACAGCCCTGTCCCATGTCCAACATGGTCTCACATAGACAGGATGCAGGTTCCCAATCGTCCAGAGCAGGATAAACATGGGAGCACAAGATCACTGGGATTATTTTTTTCTAAATCATAGATATTTTTCTAATCATAGGTATTAAATACCAGACTTTCTGTGACGGGTGGTCTGCAGATTGGCGTTTTTGCAGTCTTTCCTTCTGCCAGCTCAGTGCTGAAGTTAATAAAAATTTGTGACTTCTAATCTTTATCTGATACCTACACAAACGCAATCATTTTTTACCATGCCCAGACCAATAGGAACTGACAGTAAAGGAAAAAAAAAACAGTGCTCTGACAGCACCTGGGTCCAGAGATGCTTCCCAGCTCTGGGAAAACTCCCGTGAGACCATGGTGGAAAGCAGGGGGGAGCTGGCACTGCTAGCAGAGAAGCAAAGACATGCCAGGAGCCAGTTCCAGCCTGTGATATATGTGCCTTATTCAAGAATAAAGACTGTACCAGTCTCCTGGAGTGAAGGGAATAATATATAATAACTTGAATGATATAGCAACTTGAGTTATGTATAACTCAAGAGATGTTAGCGGGGGAAAAATCTCATTAACCTCAGAAAATAAATAAGCCTCACCTCATAAAAGAGTGTAAATTATAAAAGTTTTGTCCAAAGAATTAAAAAAAAAAAAAAAGTTGTTTTTTTTTTTTTTAGTATTATCTCTAGGCCAAATTGAACAGTCCTTAAGACAAGGGATCTGAAATCAAACTCCATGAGCAGTTTAATCTCATGGTATTGAATTGAAACAGCCCTTAAATACAGAGTTGCTTTCCTTTTTTTAAGGGAGGAATGGCTCCCAGAGACTTGTGTAAGAGCAGCTACAATT
>NW_010579189.1:6047-31794 GCF_000705375.1 Tinamus guttatus | reverse complement strand
CCTTGTTTTAGAGCACTGTCACAAAGACAAGCGAACCTTGAGTTGTGCCAGTGGCCTGAAAAGGTTAAGAAAAGACCAAGTCCCTTCCTTGCGAAAACAGCAGGGTAGAAGCAATAAGGAAGAAAGAAAATGGCCAGTTTCCAAAATCCTCACTGCAATTTTATAAAAAAAGGACCTTTGCCTTTTATACCTTCATGCTAACCCATCAGTAAAGGTGCAGCCTTGACGGGCTACAGCTGTGGTGGCCACAGTTCCTGGTGGGATCGCGGAGAAGAGCCTCCTATCCCATAAAACGTCCTTGGCAGAGGCACGTCCAGCCTCCCGGAGCTGGACGCTCTGGAGAAGAGCCAGCGCCCAGGTTTCCGTACAAAGCTTTCCTGCAGCTGAAGGAGGAAACCCAGCAGGACCGGGTTTCGGCTGCAGCTGGGCAGCCCCATCTGCCCCAGCCCTGCCACTGGAAATGGATGAGCGAACGGCAGATATTAACACGGAGAGCCCTGGGAGACAGGGTGCCTCTCCAGTCCCCGCAACGGCGAAGCACTGCATATTGTTTCCAGCACTGTAATTATCTGATAAAGCTATTAACTATACCCTTGAGATGCCATGAAGAGCTCCTACACCGCTAGCATGCAGATTGCTTTGGCATATTAGTCAGCAGCTCTATGTTATTCTGGAAAAAATATACATATATATAGCAGGGGAATTTTTTTTCCTTCCATATTTCTGAGAAACTTGAGGTTTACAAAGGGGGATCCAGCCTGCAGCACAAGGCTCAGGTGGGAAACACTTAGCACTGACTTCCCTTAACACAGGTTTTCAGGAAGGAGGAAGCAAACACGAAAGGATTCTCAGTGGGAAGCTAGATCCATCTCCTGCCTCATCATTGCTCAGCATTTCGGGGATTTGCTCTTAACACCTTGGTGGTGTCCTCCTAGTCCTAGGAGGCATTAGGAGGAGGATAATGTTTCCAAGTTCCATCTCCTGCCTCATCATTGCTCAGCGTTTTGGGGATTTGCTCTTAACACCTTGGTGGCTCCTAGTCCTAGGAGGCATTAAGAGGAGGATAATGCTTCCAAGCGGCAGGATTGGATCCAGCAATGAACTGCATTGTGTTTCCTTCCATCCTTGCTCTCTTTCTGCAGTTCTCTATCTTTGCCTCAATTTAATGAGACATAACGCAGTAGCTCAGGCCATATTTGCTTCCTCCTCATATTGAAAGCTCATTTAAAAACTTGAGCAATTGTAACAAAACTACTGCAGATTCATCGTCAAAATAAAAAGGCAGTAACCTAAGGAAGCCCAAGGGCAGATATATCGCTATGTGCCAGCTACCTTGTCAGTTATATACATAATGAGAAGCTACTAATAAGAGCACAGAAAAGGCTGCAAATAAGGACACTTCAGGTGAGCACAAAAGTATCCTAGAAAACCACTCCACGCCACTCTAACAAAATCCACATCTGAGAAAGCTCCTATCTGTGAGCAGAACACTCCTCCCTGCAGACTGACTGACCAAACACGTTGGCTGTGACCAGGTGCCACAAGGATGTCCCGTGTAACGAGGCTGCCTTGGGAGGTGTTGAAATGAGAGCAGTTTACCATAGCGGATGTGGTGTTGTCCATCAGCAAAACATCTGCGGACAAGACTCCCAAAACGAGTTACTGGAAAATCAAAACGAAACCACCTATGGGTCAGTTTTATCTTTAAGATGTGCTCGTATTAACATAGCTGCAGATGTACTTTCCCCTCCTTGGCTTCAGGAGGAAGCAAGTGAAAGGAGTGACACAGAACCTTGCTTACCAGCAAGAGCAGTCCACTTCTCTTCTTCATCTCCTTTAAACTCAGTTTATTCCCTTATATTTATATTTATCCTGGCACACTGGCTGCTTACCTGTAATTAATGTACCACTGGCAGGTTTCAGAAGCATCATTTCATAGGCTCTGAGAAAAAAGTAGATCTGTAAGGGCCTTGGCAAGAGGCCAGTGACAAACCCCATGGCAGGAGCATTGGAACTTGAGCTTGTTGATCCCATTGCCTTATGGGCTCCCCAATGTCCAAAAAGGAGGATTTTATTTCAAAATGGTCAATGAAATTAAAGACAAGCCATCAAACCATCTTCTTTCCCCTGCATTTTATTCAATAAAGGCGATTGCTCCCACTGCTTTTTTTACAGACTGAAAGTCTGCAGTGTTCGAGGAAAGCCAAACAGATGAGTACTCTGGTCCAAAAGTGGCCTTTGCCATCCAGAAATCTGGATTTAATCTTCCCTCTTCATTTTCCTTTTCCAGTACCAGTAATTCCCAGAATAATAACCTCTTGCTATTTTAAAGCATTTCTTCTACCAGAATACCTGTTTACTCCTACCACATCTAAGGCCGACAAGGCAGTATAATTGCAGCATATTGGGAAACGTAACTGCAAAGTAATGTTGAAACATTCTGAGCTATAATGTCTATACTCGCATTTTATAATTTTCACATATGGAAATATCACCTAATTGTCAATAGACTAACAACAATCTTCATAGAGGGCCTAACCCACAGCTCTTCAGAGTGAATGAGAGCATTCTGTTTCCTTCAAATGGCTTTGGATCACCCCCAAAAGGAAAAAGACGAAATAAATTACAAAATGTCTCATTAACTTCTGCAAATGTCTTTTGAGCCACTTCCAGAAAAATAAGAAAAAAAAAAAAAAAAGGTAGCACTCCAAGAACACAACTCGAGTAAAAGAAAACTCCAGACTGCTTTCAAAGAGATATGAGATAAAATATAATCACATACTGCAAATGACTCCCAAAAGCCAGAGCGAACAGACTTTGCCATGAGGCTGCCCTTCGATCCTCTCGCGCTGCCATCATTCAGCCATGTGTCACGTCCGAGGCATTCACACAGCCATCGTCAGAAATAACCACACTTTTCTCCATCTGCACTCGCTCCGAGCTGAGTGGGGGGGAAGAAAAACACCATTGACAAAGCAGTCACATCACCAGATGTGATTTCTGATTGAAACAGACACATTTCTTCTCCTAGAAGCCTTTGTTGCTCTAGGAGTACATGGACTTGCATAAAGTTTTCTTTTACTCATGTGGACAAAAACTACACCAGAGTTTCTCCCAGGACCCTATATCCCAACAAGTGAAAACCACATCTGTAACAAGTACCCAATTCCAGGTGATTTCACATAGTCGGAATACCTTGAAGGATCCAAGTGCAGGCTGTGCTTCCCCCTGTGCATGTCTCGGTCCACAGCTGCAGCTCCTCCTGGCTGATGTGCTCCAGATGTGCTTTGTACTTCTTCGTATGCCTTTAATTGGTTAATTGGGTCCGGCCAACCAGAGCAAGGAGCTCAGCACCAGTCCTCAGTGTTGCCTGCTCATTGATGAAATAAAAGCCTCTGCTGGGCAGTAACTGTGAAGTAGGATTGCCTTTATGATCCTAGTATCTTTATTATCTGCTTTAAATTACAACTCTCCCACTAAAGAAAACCAAGGAAAAGATAGGGACCTCATTAGCATTATGAGATTAAAATTATTGAAACGATCCACAATATTATCCTCCTGAATTTTGCACCAAATAAAGCTCTGTTCCACGGTGTTTTTACTGTGTGAGAAACAGGTTGCTACTGATTTCACTTTGCAGCTCAAAAAGCGAAGTTCAGGGGGAGAGTATCTTTATTTTCTACTTAAATTGCTTTGATAGAAAATTGAGTTAGACCCACACCATTCTGGAGGTGGAGGGGGGCACCTCAAGCAACCAAAGTCCACATATACCCTTATTTCTTTTTATGTGGTGAAAAGTCACTTTTACACAATGCTAAAGAGATCTCTCGATGTTGGAGCTGTGATCTTAAAACTACTGAGAAAGCACATCTAGAAGAGCAAAGGCAGATATTTACAAACTATAGAGCAATTGCTCATAACTTACATCCTGTCAGCACATAATGAGATGCTATAATGAGCGATAAAACCCACAGTTTAATCATACATCCTAAGGTGGTTCCCCTTTCGCATTTTCTAGCTAGGCTTCAAATCAGATAATTATTTTGCACATAGATGAAATGCTCTTAAATTACCAGTTTCCAGACAGATTCTTTCCTTGTCTCCTCTATACTACATTTTAGCCCAGAAGTAGCCAGGAATAGGCTCTGCTCACTGAGAACCACACTCAGGCTGCAGGATACTCACCAAGCTGATGAGATTTTGATGGAAAAGTAGGTTTTTAAGGCAAATTATTTTGTACTTCAACTTTTTGAAAAACTCATTCCACTGTCTATCACACAGGAGAAATTGTACACTCATGTTTCACTCTCCCAGATCTTCAGCACTGATCAATAAAAATGTAACCTTGCACAATAACCAAAAAAGTGAAAACCCCAATCCCAGAAGCTTCCCAGAAGTGAGAGGAACCAGAGAGAAGAAACTGGAGTGCATAAACACAGGAAACCAAAACAAAATAAAAATAAATAGGAAAAAAAATGAAAATATTTAAAAAAAAATCTCAACCAGACTTCTTTTTCTCTTGAAACACTATTAAACCCTGCTTGTCTGTTTATGCAGATGGAGAACGTGTCAAGATACCACCTACCAAAACGTAAGAGGTGGAGGAGGCTGTTTGGCCCGTCATTTTGGAGCACTAATCAGTGCTCATGCTGGCAAGATAGACACTGCATCCAACATGTCCCATTGAAAACCACGTGGCCACCTTTGCTGGATACACTTCGAGGTTATCTGTGGAGTTGATATAGGAAGAAGAGGGCAGAGCCAGCTCAAGGCTGCTCTGCTGCAAGGTAAAATTACATCTGCAAAGAGCAGAGCTCTCTTGGGGAGAACTGGTTGGAGTGAGGAGAGGGGCAAGGAGAGGCTGCCCCCTTTTCCGACCTGTCCACACTACAGAAGTGGATCCTCTCCTGCAGCCCCCCAGTGCCGTAACATCCCATTTGGCCACTCGCAGGGAATTTGATGCCAAGCCAGTTTGGTGTAAGTTACAAGTCCACAACCTCCACTGCGTCCCAACATCCAAAAGGAAAAGGCAAAACCCAAAGGACGGACAATCCTTCAGGATGTGCAGAGAGGTCCAGCCTGCAACGCTGCAGAGAGTTGCACCCATCTGGCAAAAACTCTCTCCTTCAAAACATTTATCAGAAATATGCAACAGACACACACTGAAGTCAGGGTCCTTCAAATAGCTGCCTCCGAGGAATAATGATAGTTTCCTAGGATAGAATAAAAAACCCAGATGCAAGATGTAAATCGCAATAGGGGACAGGGTGGAAACCTGCAGTGAATGTGTTTTATCCTGATCCAGTCATAATTTCTGTCGATCCACTTAACATATTGCTCAATTGCTTTTTAACCTAATCAAAAATAAGACTTTAGAAGGAAAACTTGAAACAAAACACTTTTGAAAGTTGTCTTACAAAGAAGTTTTCAGAGAAAGATTTCAGCCTTTTTAGCATGTAATTACTCCCTTTATTAATTTATTTTTTCCTCCTTGCACGGAGTTTGGCCACCGCTCTGAGCTTATAAATTAAACATTCAGAACCACGGTAGCCGCACAACAATAATAATAATTTCTTTTTCCAGCATGTTTCCTCTTGCAAGGCCCCCTGACGTGCAGCCAGCTGTCCCAGGGACAGGCGCAGGGAGCACAACGCGTGGCACAGGAACGGAGACGCCACAAGAGACACCCGGCACCTTCAGTGGCCACTTGAAGCTACTCACGTGGCTGGCAAAATCTGGACGAGCGATGGACTTGCTGTTCACAAAGAATGACGGGCTAAATTAGCCTCGAGCTCCCTTGCTCATCAGGATGTTTCCTCAGTGACCTTCCAAGCCAGGGTAACCCCGCAACCCCCTCGCGATTAACTTCCATGTCTCCTCCGAGACAGAAAACAGGAATTTCTGAGGTTGCGCTGAGGTTTCGGGGGGAAGAAATAGGAAGGATGGTCAGGTTGCAAAGGCAAATTCAAAGGACTTGAGTTTGCCAAATGATGGGGAGGGTGCCAAGCTCCCTGCTCCATGGGCCTGCCCAGGAGGTCCAGGTCATCAGTAGGAAAACAGAGGTAAAGCATTTCCATGCCTCACAGATGGGCTACAGAAACTAAAATACACAACAGAGACCCCAACTTGCAGGCACAATGGAGGAACACAGACCCATGAATGTCCCACCCTGGCAAAATATGCAACCATATTTATATATTATTATTTATTATTATTATTTATTTTTATATATATATTTATATTTTTGTCTCCCAAGATGAAACCAAACTAGCATTTATTCAACCTCACGGCTATATAAATGTGTTTCTATTAGTTTCCTGATTGATATCCATCACTTCCAGGTCAACAGCACTATTAGAGCACCTCCACTCAGCAACGCTCAATAAAGAGCTCCTGCTCATGCACAGAACAGGCATTTGTATTTGATCAACACTACCTTCATCAGACATATCTTAAGATAGATGGACAAACTAGATAAAATTATTATCCAGGAGCATGGTAAATTACCAAAACCTCTTGCAGATATGTCACTAAATTCTATTATTTGTCCACTTTATGCTACAGTTTCAGTTTTAATTTGATCACCCATTTTCTTCCACATCATCCATACTACCTAAAAATATCATGAATACATATATTCAAGCCAAAGTCAAATAAAAATATCAAGAGGGAGGCCCAGTCCCACAATAAATAATGACTGACCTTTCCTATCAGATTCTAGCACTAGATTTATACGGCTAAGAAAACACCACTGGCTGTCTGGCCAACATCTGGATTTTTCACCAATCAGCAAAGTTGAAATAGGATTTTAAAGGTACTTATAATGACATGAGGTGGAATGAGGAACAAGGTGCAAAGAAAAGTTGCCTTTTTTTTTCCCCCTTCTTCCCTTCCTTTTTTCTTCATTGCATTCTATCCCTTAGCTTTGAAGGGAATCAACCCTGTGATATGAGACCTAGCAAAATGCAATCCAAGTATATCAGGTGCTATAAATACATACCACATGCACGCAGAAGATTAACACAGGAATATGTATGCATTACGGTTCTCTGCAGACAAAATAGATTTCTTTAATCTGTCTGCCTTTTCCAACTTAAAATGTTAATTGCATTAATAGCACCTTAAAAGCTACATAACAATTCAATGCAAGGATATTAAACTTTCTCTATCAGAGCACCTCTTCACAAAGAAAACCTTCAGGAAGGGGCTGTTGAAAAGTAATTGTTCCCAAGGAAATTTGCTCATATCATTTTTGCTGCCTTTGATGGAGCTTTTGTGGCTTTTGGTGGAAATTTAGAAGATGTCTGGGGATCAGATGTCACACTATTCCACTGCAATTTTGAATTTTTCCTATTTAATTTTAATGTCTTGAATTCCATCTTTATTGCTGGGCACAGACCTCAAGTTACAATAACAGTATCTGCAATAACATGACGGGGGGAAAAACAGGGTCGTTATTGAATGAGAGCCATAAAATCAGGTTCTGAGGAGCTGATACCACAAACCCTAAGATACCTGCAACTTACATCCATGTGCCCACAGCATTTAAGTTCCCAACTTGAATTTCTCTGTGATGCTATGATTTCTTCCCAATGGCAATGGGAACTAATTGCTATACTACTTTTCAACGTTGCCTTACTGCTTTTATAGAACATGCTACAAAATACTCTGCCCCGGACTCTCCTTTCCCATTCCTCCTTCTAAAGCAGAAAAGCACAATCACATCATGCCAGGAAAATCCGTGCTGCATGGTTGGATGAAGGAGCCTTGTAGAAACCATGGCAGGAGCTCGTGGCTTTGCTTTGCAACACCCCCAGCTCACTCAGCAGTGCATGCCCTCATGGCCACAATCACTATTCAAGGATGCTTTCCTTTTCTTCCCCCTCTCTTTTTTGCAAGACACTATTAAAATTTCAGTTTATTTCCAATGCACTCATGGCAAAAGTAAGCAAAAATAATAACAAAATAAAGAAAAAAAAAAAAAGCAAGTGCCTTTGCCCAGGGTGCTGCTATTCCACATGCCAGTACTACCATGGGCTCTACACTGCTGCATGGACCAGAATCATCATCCTCATTAGCTGCAACCATAATGCATGAGTAATACTACAGGTAGACATTTTAAAATACAGATTTGCACTATACTGAAAACAAGCAGTTCTGGCAAGTGATTAGGACAACTAACGGGCACCCAGGCTGAATTAAGCATCAGGTTTTGCTGTGGAGACACTCTGCAAATACAACCCCATAAACCTCTTCATTTAGGAAGCATATGGGACTTGCCAGGTTACAGCAAAATCAAATTCTGCTTCATCCAAAAAGCACTTCTCTTTTTTCCATATCTCAACAGATTTGCTATCCAAATTAAAATATTATTTCACTGGCAACAGTCAGTGAATGGTGACCTGTCCTCCTCTCTCCCAGCAGGAAGCCTAAGGAAAACCGTGACTGCAACTACAGGCACACACTTCATGTACCCAACTTCCACTTAGCTTCACACCCTCTGGATCAAAAGCTTTAGACATGAAAAATCTCGTTAGCAAAGCCCTGCTCACCAGCCAATTTTCAGGGAGTTCAGCATATGCCTAATCAAAAGATCATCCACTTAAATCAGACTTTCCTTTCAAATTGTAACATCTCAGTGAGCCTTTCTAATAAATATTTTAAATTCATTAAAGAAGTTTTGGGAGATTTGGGTCTTTCAGACATTGCTGAACGTCCGTGTGAGCCCACCAGTGATTGATACTAGTGCTTCTCTGCATTGAGGCTCCAGACTTGCCATCTCTGAAGGAAAAGATACGGAGGTGACAAGTGGTCTATGGCTCCAGATCATCCCTAGGTAGCTGAGGTTTTGCCTGCTAACTGATACCCCAACCAAGTAGCTTCTAGAGCCATCTATGGATGGCTCTGGTTGACTATTCAAAACAACTGCTTTATCGTACACAAGATTTCAGTGAAAGAGCTACTGTTTTTCCTCGTATTTCACCTGCATTTTACTGTAACAGCAGTAGTCTCTGCACCTATATGAAATCACACTGTACATGCATTTTACCTAAAGGGTGATTTTTTGCCAATGGATGGCACTGAGGTCTACCGTTACACATAAATAACTAGAAATAAGGAACAGCGTTTTGAAATGGGCAAGGATTCCCTTTCTCCCCCATGTTTTCATTCCCTCCCCAGTTTGTGGGAAGCAATTTTATGAAGATAAATTTAGGAAGCAAGCAGATACAGCAAGCTATTCAACGTAAATTCATGCCTGAGTTTTCATAAATGCAGATCAGGTATGAGTCGAAATGAAATCATCAAAAAAAAATCTTCTCCAGTAACTTATCCTTTTATTTTATTCTCTTTTAGTTAAAATCAGATTAGGGGATAGGGAGAACTTTTCATATTTAATAAGTGTGGAGATTTTGGATTCAATGCACCATTTATAAAAAGTAACATTTCCAAGACCATAATTGTTAGAGATGACACCATATGTTCCTGTGAATGAAGATATACCCCATTCCCTGGCTACAAACAACTTTTCACAAAGCAGGGAAAGGAGAGGAATGTCAATGCAAGCTCGTGGAGGAGAACTGCTTATAGCTGTCAAGCACAACCACAGAGAAACTAAGTCTGTTTAATTCTTTTTCATGTCAACTTCCTTTGCTGCTCCAGGAACTTGGCTTAAACTATGAAAAGTTTCCCAAAAAGGAAGGGAAAACAAAAATACTGATAATGCCATTTGCCTGACACCTCCCAAATAGCACCATGCTGCCCTGCCTCTGAGGCCCCTTTGCTTTCGTGCACATGCCAAATGCATTGCAACAGCAATAGCCTGAAACACAGGATTTAACTCAAGGTCAGATATATTTGTTTAATACATGGATCCTGTGAGATAAAGAGGAGCGTATAAGAAGATTTATTTAAGTATTCAGTATAAATGGCTTGCCTAATGCCTTGTTCTATCAACTACTCCTCCAACACTCTTTTCAGGTGAAAAAGAAAGGAAAGTTTTCATTAAAACAGCAAATGTTTTATATGAAGGAATTAGTATTCTTTGGTTTAATGTGCCCTTTTCAGCATTCCACACGTTATTTGCTTTTAACTTTTAAATTCATGCCACAAATCATACCTTCTTGGACTCTTCCCTGTTTACTCACTTTCTTTTTGCCTTTTAACTGTAGATTTCACCTTCATCCAAAGTCTTCACTATCTCTGCTTGAATTTTACAAGGTGATGACCTTACTAGTGCAAAACACTGGTTGGTTCTGTTCTCTTGGGTCTCTCTTGCCTTCTCCTCTTCCTTCCCCTTCAAAATTGGCCTGGAAAACAAATTTAATCACTACATTGAAATTCAAGTCTTCTGAGCTTATTGCTACATGCGCTAAGTTTGATCTAGTATTTCTGAGTATGATTCAAGGAGCTGAAATTCAACTTCCTGTTGAACGTTCACAGCATTACGGTACCAACTTCCAGTCGGTCTGACTGACGTTTCACATTATCCAAAAAGGTTTGAGACAAGGCTGAACACAGAAAAAAAATCTATCATAAAGAAAATATGAAGCAATATAAAAACTTACCAGCACACTCAGAAATCAGCATCTAATCTAGAAAGAGCTTCAAGAAAATTAAATCAAAGCAAGGGAGAATGCAGTTTCACTCTCTGTAATACAGAAAAATAAATAAATAATCACCAGAGATGTACTGAATGTATGCAGCCTTGCTTCTCATGTTTCAAATCAGCTAGTCTGGTAAGGATATAAAACAAGCAAGTCAAAATAGTTTAAATTAAAAGACTCTGTTAAAGAAACATGAGGGACTATTGATCAACACTACTTTTCACTAACTTGTGCAAGAAGGATGGATTGAGATGGAGGCCATGGAGCAAGATACACATTACCTGTTGGCCAAACACAGGATGGCTCTAAAAGCACTTTAACTAGAATGCACTAGACCCTGCAATTTGATCTTCCCTATAGCACTCCACCTGCAGAATCGGAGATTTTGAGGTAGTTTAAATAATGCTCTTTGAACCTTTTAATAGAGGAGGGTGATGACCAGAAATAAAAATAATGAATCTAAGCCCTGTGACATTTATAATTTTACGAAGTGGAAAGTGCAATTCAAATATCATTAAATAAAATTTTAGTAGGTATATAGAAATTCTTAGTATATAGATAATAGTTCTAGTATCTGCAGACTTCAGAAGTTTCACTACCATCGTATTGAGGACTATGCAATGGATTGAAACTTCATAGTTATGACTAAGAGCTGCTTGTTAAATAAGACTATATTAAATTATATGTGAGCTGTGCTTGTTTGCTCTGTTTAACTACTAGATATGACTCATTCATCTCCCCTTTGCATCTATTAGCACTTTAAAGAAGTAAAAAGAATTAAAGCAACAAGGTTCTGGACTCCATTTAAGTTCCTCAAGTAGATGAAGGATATTTGATGATATATATTTGATGACCAGCTACTTCTGCAGCTATAAGCTCATCCATAAATGACACTATAAGATTTGACATGGAAAGCAACACATAAGAGCTACAGGAAAAGAACACCATAAGTGAAAAAGTTATAAATGGGTTTTATTTTGACAAATGTTGGAGAAGCACCTGAAATTACTGGGTTATTGTTTTGCTGTTTACATCCAGCAACATTATTTGTACTGACAATTACTCACTGGCACTTTCAGGTTTTTTTTTTTTTTTTTTCAAAAAGAAAGTCTTAAAGGAGATGGGATAGCTCCTTCCCAATTTCTTCTCATCCTTTTAGCTTATCAGCAAAGATGTATATTCTACACCTACAGTGTTTCGTACCACCCAGCGTACTGAAGTGTGAAGATTGCATTCAATATTAGTTACAGAGACATGCAGAAGGGCCATATTCTATACCAGATTAGAAAATGAATTCTTCTTCAGAAAAGGCCATGGCTGGCACATAATTGACAGATACTATTTATTGCAAGTATTCCTGGTAGCCAGATAATTTGCTTATTTTTGAGTATGCCTGTTATTTATTGCTTGGAGACCATCAAAACTTGATATACAAGTTCCCCTGTAGTATTCAAGGAGGATTTAGTAACCACACTTTTCCCAAATGAGTAATTTACGTTGTCACTTTCCAAGAGGAAAGCTTTGCACTAACCACCTTCTTAAACAAATGGGGAATATTCTCCTTTCCTGCCTAATGGAGGCAACTGTAATTTTGCTGGCAAACGGTTCACTTCAAAGCGCACACACACTCTATAAAATCCCCAATGCCAAGCAGAACAGTTGCCCTTCCAGACAAACAGGAAAGAAAAAAACGATAAAAGATAAAAATGCTTAATAATTGTACCAAGAACATATGTCCTTCATATTGCCAACATGAAACACCTCTGCCCAAGCAGCTGTTGTCAGAAAACTGGCACAAGCTCCGAGAGCTGCCTCATCTCATCTGCGGCCGGTGCCTCATGGTACCTATTTCTATGGCCCTGCTCAAAGAACAGCCTTTAGAAATACAGACACCAAGGGTTTACTCGAGACAGGAGTTTGCGAAGTACTCAATGCTGACCTAGTTCTTCCCCTTCCATTAACACAAGCATAATTTTTGTTACAAAAAGAAAACCCAACGCCAGCTCAGTAAATGTTCAGCCACTCTGGCCCAGCTCTGGGTAACTCACGCTGAAGAGCCTATCATTGCCTAAAGACATCTTTATTTTTACATTAAATATACATTCAAAAAGTAAAGGTCTGACAGACAAGTTCTGATAGTTGAACAGATAATTTACCTTATGTAGTTGGCACATAAACCACACACGACAGAAGCTGCTTGCTCTTTCCGTGCCGTAGGATATGGTTCTTGTTTGATTGCTGTTTTCTCCACATCTGACCTCCAAGGTGCAAGCAGCATAAGGGTCCACTTGCTTCAGAGCTTGCCAGTTCCCCATGGTCTGTTTGCTATTAACGCACTATAAGAGTAAACATAAACAAAAATGAAAACTGTATATTTAAGGTTTTTTTTTTTTCCTTAGAGCAAGGTGTATAAAAAATGGAAACTAAGAAGCTGATCCCGTTTCATTTGCATTTATAATCTTTCTCCATGCCTAATACCACATTATGCATGTTGTAATGAAACCTGATTACACTGAAGCTTATAAGACAGCTGGGTGGTGATCTCCAAACAGGTTTCCCCCTCCTCTTCCAAACAACTTCCTTCACTTCCCAAATGCAGCAGATGTTCTGTAGCTTCACTAGGAATACTGAATTAACGGTGTGGACACTGTAGAAAAGGCATTTTTAAAAATGCTGTTAAGGTGCAGCTGATGGACAGGGGGTAGCCAACCAGACAGTCACTGCCAGGGCATGACTGCATCTCCCGGTCCACAGGATCAAATTATTTGCATTATGTTTATATCAATTGTTATTTTTATATACTTACTCATATGTGTTTGGATGTGGGGTGCTCATGTCGGAAAAAAGATGAAATTCCAGCTTTTCTGAACTTAGCAGTTGGATTCTCATTTCAAAGGATTTAGGGTTTATTCTGCCTGTTCTCTGCTAAATCACAAGCCTTCAATGATCCTTACAGGAAAGCCTCACACCTGCTGACATCAGACAGTTATCTCATACTCTGGATTTTGCACATTTTCACTTTAAGACGTGACAAATGTAGGGGAAGAAGAAAATACTGGTCTGCTCCAACCAGTGCTAGCAGGTTTCTCCCTCACTAAGCTCAGTTAAGACAGTTAAGACCTTCCATCAAAAAAAAAATATCTGGAAAGTATTCTGAATAAAAAAGTCTAAAACCAAAAATGAAAAGTTATACAGCCTGCTTTGGATAAAGCACAGGAATTTATGTCCCTCTATAAAACACACAGTTTGGCAAACGCTGCCTACTGGCCGAAAGAGCCTTCTGCTGCTTTCATCCACATCATTCTCCTTAAGGAGTTCTGCCTGCTCCAAAGTCAAGAGCACTAGATGAGCCCAGCTGGAAACAGAAGACACCAGATGCTCTGCACGGACAGGGAGCCACCGGCGTTGGTGACAGCTACCAAAAAGGGCAGTGGGACACTGCAGGTCCATGTACTTCACTCCCACCAGCCAGCGTGCTTGGCTGAGATTGGAACCATGCGCTATGCTGGGAACGTGACTTTGGTAACCACCAGGAATGTGTCACCCAACTACAGGGACAGCATAAAAGGACAGTTTGTTATTATCACCCCAATTTTGTATATGAAAAAAAAAACAAAACACTCATATAGAGTCTCATTAGGCACCATTAATGTTCTCCTACATGATGCCACACAAAACCTGCAATCTCTTGAAACAGCATTTCCTCCTCTTGCTTTTCTACTCATAATTGTCAGGTATGAAATACAACTCATCTTGGGCCAGTAAAGCATCAGTGTAAGATTGCAGCTACATTTGTTTCTTCTATAAATAGTGTCTCAGAGCAGACTGGGAGTGTACTCAGTGGAATTTATACCATTTAAGCAATAAAACAAAAGTCGTGTTGTGGAAACAGCATAAAAATGCATATTTAATGACAAAATCTTGTAAATCCTAGTCTAAAAGAGTGTTTAAGTCATCCTTTTCTTGCAAAAGGATTGAAGAGCATATATCCCAACCAAGTTAACACAGGTCACACGTCTGAACGATTGGGATTCTTAAAGTAGTGCAGAGCACATCCAGCTGTCTCAGCGCTTCAGCACTTAAGTTAAAAATATGAAGTAATAAAATCCCAACACGATTATTCAGCAGGTGCATCTGGCCCCTGCCACAGAGCAGCGCTGAGCGCTCCTGCTCTGCACACACTACAAGCACCAGCTGCCGGGGACACGGGGCTCGACCTGCAAACTCGCCACCCTCTGCTTCCCTTGGACTTTCAACTTTCTTCTTGTTGCTTTGGAGCCCATGGGAAGAGCAGGAAAACCCGAGCCGTGATGCTCACAAGCGACTCGTGCATGCAATGAGCCCCAATGAAAAGGCCCTGGCCAGGGTGACCAGCCCCGGTAGTAGTAGTTCAGCTACAAAGAATATGGCTTAGGTTTAAAATACCTGTTTCTGCCAGTATTTTATTACCATTTTGATCATTTCCTTGCCAGCCTGCAATGCACTCTAATATGCCACCGTTTTCTGTCATCATCGACTCAGTCCTCTGCAGATGAAGAAGGAAGAAACTTCTCTGATGTTTCTAAGGATTTATACAAGTCATCTGCACTTACAAAGGTGTGGGCATCTTCTTCCTGTTCCATTTTACTTCGCAAGCTGACCCATCCTGATCCAAGCAAATTCAACGGTCTCATTAGGAAACATTATGTATGTACAGGATGCAAGTAAAAGGATGCAGGCGAGGGAGAGAAAGCAACCATGCAACGGCTTAGACAAATGCCCACCTCCCTGGCTCCAAAAAAACAGGAAAAACACAAACAGAACTGCAAAAAAATCCCACAACTTTGGACTAGCTGTGAAGCCGATTAGTGTTTCCAGGAGTGGGTACGGAAAGGAGCCCACGGGAGACGTGCTCAGGTTACCGCACGCGCTGGGCTTTAAAGCGCCTGTGCAATTGCAGCACAGATGCAGGAAGAATATGGAGCTTTGGGGGATAATCAGATTTATTTTTTTCAATAAGTAGAGCATATTATTTTCAAGTGGTTAACTGAGAATAACTCTTGCAGAAGTACAATATAACAGTAATTATTCTGAAATCAATGGCACAAAAGGGTTCATTTTAAATCATATTATGATTGCTGGATTAAAGTAGTTATTACATAATCGGATAGCAATTACTCCACCTTAATAATTTCTGGGTTTCTGAGGGTGACTGAAAGTGATAATACCAGCTACAGCAGGTGTCAAATTTTAGACTTTGTGAAATGAATATTCCAAGGGCTGCAAAGAAACAAACCTATTAGCATATAAAAACCACAAGTGTGGCACATAGCTAAAAATATAAAAACGCTCCAACCCTTCAGCCTTGAGCAGGCATCCAGAAACAGTTCACTCATGGCTAAGAACACTCAAAGCATAGGTTAAATCACAGGGAAGCTAAGGCTTATCATCCCTCCTCTGAGTAAAGTTAACATTTTCCCTCTGCGGTCAATTTGAACATCCACGCTTCAGCCCCCTCTTTAGAAGGGCAAGAAGTGTCTCAATCAACTAGCAGATTTGCAGGCTAAAACCCATAATTGACACTGTAGAGCTGTGCTTTGGAGGAGAGGATTTGGAGCTTCCATTTTGACAAAAACATCTTCATCACACCTGGTTTTCCTCGAGCTGGAGCTTCTATCAGCCTATTTGCTACAAAGGCAGGCTCAACCAGGTTATTCTTCCTGCATCTTTCTTTTGCTTCCTTATCTCATTTCCCCTTAACCCAAAACTCCTTTTTTTCCCCTTAAATACCAGATGCCTACTGCTTTTTGATCACATCTTATTCAAAGGACAGCGCTTTGCAAAATCCTGCCAAAGCCCATTTCAGAACAGTTGGAAGGAATATAAATGAAAACAACCCTCTCAGACAGCACCTTTCCCCAATTCCCCCATCCCTTTGTGCAGCCTTGCTCTTAATCCCAGTTCCTGAAAGAACTGCTAAATGCTAAATCTCCAAGGGGTTTTTGCAGATTCAAGAGCCGGTCTGCAGAGGCCAGACATTTGTAACACCATCGGCAGGAGCAAGAAGTCAGCACGTAAGCACACAGCCTCCTTACTGCTCCCTAAAATACACAGATTCTTTGAGGAAGAATCTATTAGTCTGTATTACAAACTAAATGGCAAGTTAAAACAAAGTCCACCTAGTTGCTCAAGGGCAAATATTTGCGACGTGCTGCAAGCAAGAGGGTCTGGGAAGGTAAGTAGACCCTGGGGCCCAATATAGACTAAGGTAAGCGTCCAAAGTTAATTTCAGGGCATTAGGCAAGGGAAAAGGAAACTCTTGGAAAAGGATAACTACATATTGATTGCAGATTTACTAAATGTAGTTCCACGTACTTATTTGCACACTATGCCAACACATGGGGAAGGACTCAGAAAAGTAGACACTGAAGCACGATCAAGCAACAAAGATAATAGCTGGGTTTCCATCATCAAATGCTTCTGTAAGGAAGATTGAGGTTGCTTGGTGAGAATCTGCAGCAACAGAACTATTCTAAGTGCTCAAACAAAGTCTAACTTGTTTTGGAGTTTTGAAATGAGAGCAAGTTTGCAAGGGATAGTCTCAGGAGAGCAAGTGCACAAGCAAAAATCCTCCTAACTAGTTCAGAAGGAACCCTGCAAAGCCCTGAGGTTTCCAGGAGCAACATCAAGCTGCAAAACTCTTCCTTTAATTCAATGGTGAGTCGAGGTCATGCCTGCTGCAGAGCTACAAGCATGAGATGTAGCCTTTGCAGATCTGTAATGTTCTACACAAAGCTGGGAAATGAACCGTACGAAGCCTCCCCTAGCTCAACAGGTTTGCAAGATGTACATAAAACAGCAGTCAAATGAAAGCAAATACAACAGGATAACGGCAAGTATTCTCCATCCTCCCTCCCCAGGAAAAGCATCCCAGTACACGTTGCAGTACAACCTGAGGAAATATGCTAAAAGTGGTATAAAAATAACCCGTTCTACTGAAGCGGTTTTGCTGGGTTGGAAATCTCAGCAGATCTCTCATGGGGAAAAAGATTCCCAAGGGTCAACAGCAGCAAGACATATGTAACTGTTTTTGCTGGAGGTGATTTTTGAAACACTAAATTCAGAGCTATAAGTGAATACCTGTGTATTCCTGAGCAACTGCAAATACTGAACACAGCTCACATTCCTCCATCCAATCGGAAGCCAGTTACGAGGTAGTTAGGACTGTATCCTTTAACCTCGAGCCATGTCCCTGGGCACGGCAGAGGAATGCTGCCGTGCCACCAGCAGAAGTCATGATCTTCCCACGAGCGCAGCCTCGTGTCGGCAATTACACTGCCCAGCCTGTCATGGGCAGCGATAAGCACTTGGAAATACAGCAAGGAAAGTCATTATGAAAAGAAAGAATCGCCGGGTAACTCCCATCCGCGTGCAGCTTTAAAACCAGAACATTTCCCAGCGAGGGAAGTTGGCAGCTGGCACTCGGGGTTGGCAGCTGCCGCCACGCGCTTTGTTCGGACTGTTGCTGTGATTGATGGCGCAGCTGAGCCGCGGAGGTAGCGGCGCGGTCGCATGACAACGCAGACAATAGCGGTGTCACTCATCCTCCTCGGAGGAGCGGTCAGATGGGTAAAACACTTGTGTTTTGCCACATGAAATTACAGCATCCAGGAGAAGAGCTCCTGTTATTTTCCCTCTCCCTGAAGTTCAGTGTTTGTGGCATCCATGTAGACACCTGTTGCTTGAACCAATATATATCAATTAGGAAAAGCGAGGAGAAAAAAATATATATGTACACACACATGCATACATATAAATACCTTTTTACCCTTTCCCTCTTACCATAAGAATTTTGCAGAATTACTAGTCATTCAAAATACTCGAGATGAACTTGGTTGATGGAGCAGGTTTTGCATTGCCTCGAATGACCTACAGAGACACTGTTACTTGTTAATAAAGCAGGTATATTCTGTACCACCTATAGAAGCAAGTCTGTTTAGATGAACAGGAATAAGGAGGATTTGATAAGGAGCAAGAAAGTCAGATGAGGAACATCCATTTGAATATCTTCCAGACTCTAAGGCATATGCAGTACTGTCTACTACTCTTTTCAAAAGAGTCAAAAATATTTATTCCAGGAAATACCAGGTCCCAGCAGGGCCTAACGCTCCTCTACATCTGACAAGTCGATGGGTCAACGCGGGCCTGAGCGTCATCAGCTCTTGCCTGATTGACCCTTCAACCAACTCACATGCATTTTTTAAGGCTATCACCAAAATCAGCTATGATTAGTGGAAACCTTCCAAAATAACTCAGTAGAAGGATGGAATGGGCTGTTGGTTTTGTACATTTACGTCAATAAAGAATCTGATCGTCATCACAGGATGACTTGGGGCCTATTATGAAGATAAAGCATTTCAGGCACACAGACCCATTCTGCCTCAGCAATAAAACTGAACATTATGAAAAGGAAAGGTATTGGCAGCTTTATGATCATAATTAATTTCTAAGGGTACTTTTCTTTTTCTGACAAAAATAAAAGTGTTTGCTGTGGCTTACCCTGATGCTTCAGACCAAAATTCCCATTTCGTGACTGCTGAGCAGATACTGGAAATACCCAGATAGCAAAACATGAACAGGGTGACTACAGGAAATAAATTAACTCCATGTGGTGTTTAAAAAGAAACAAACATTATTCAACCACTTTCCCAAAAGATATTTCCTTTTCTTCCAAGCCATGAAAGGACTTTGGCTCAGCATACCCAGAGGACGCCAGCAAGGGGTGACCCAGGATTCAGGCAAACATACCAAAACTCTGGAAATACGCTGCTCTTTGGAGCTCTTGAATTTCTTCTCAGAATTCACCTTCCACATGATCCACCATCCCGTGTTATTTAGTTTCCTTCGGGCACATTATTTGAATTAGGACCTATAAAGAATGCCACTTTGTCACCATTCCACAAAGATTGCCTGCACATCTTAGGGAAGAAAAAAAAATCCTTTAATTTCTGCGAAATAAATGGACCGTGATTATCTTCTGTTCCTTTTCTCTTCATTTTATAACCCATAGATTTTTAAAAGGTATTTGCAATTCCATTTTTACTCTTTAGTGATCTCTTTACAACATTTCACAGCAGGTTTCCATTATAAACTGTGTTCTTTACGTCAACGTAATGTCATTTCTTCTTGGACTTTTCATTTGACAGTTTGCTGATCTGCTACTAATACTTATTTTAAGTTCTGATAACTGTAGCCTAAAAGAAACATGATCCTGTTTTCCAGTACACAAGCATATTTATAAAGCCCTTTACCTTCCAAGAGAAACTACAGCAGGATTTGGAAGCCTTGGGACTGGACCCAAGATAACTTGCAGGAGGCACCAAAGTCTTTCATTCCCCAAATTATATTATTATTATTATCTGTTATTATTATAACAGATATTTCTTTTTTTCACAGCATTGACCTGGGGAAAGTTCTGGTTAGCTCTGTACATTTAGAAGTTATTTTTTGAGTAACTCCCATTAAAGACACGAATTAGACACAAGGTGAAGTGACCATGGTAAGGTCCAGGCTTAAAAAGCTATTGCAAGGAATGTCATTATATGCAAAAGAAAGTCCTTTCCATGGGATGAGCTCTTGCATTTAGTAAGCCCAAACTAGCAGTCCCTACTGCTGCCCAAAAGCTTTTCCATTTGCACAGACGAGCAGGAAACACAGCCAAAAACGTTCCTCCAAATTTTGCTCTATTATTGTGTATTTTCAAACTTCCATTATTTACTTTCCTTCCCTTATACTGAACACCTGGCATTTGTCTTACTGATCACACCACTTCTGGCCAGTCTCGTAAGGGATTTTTTTCTCTTTATGGTTAAAGTGACTCAATTACTAAGACTCCCCAGCTTCTGGCCACAGTCAAATGCATAACCAGAGAGCTGCTGCCTCAAGTAACCCCACTGAAAAAAGAGAGAAAACATTTATTCTCACGGGCCTGGGAGTAGACTGTAGATGTGAATGACTTTTGACGTGGGCCGAGTTGGCTGGGTGCTGTATGATGGGTGCTCAGCCACCCATTCCACATCCTGCCTTCCCTGCTGGTTGGAATGCGGGGAAGTCCAACTCCTGGGCTGCGAAAACTGTGTGCAAACTGTTTCCATGGAGATGATTAATATGTTCATAAATTCACAATAATTCCTGCAGCGCAGGATCAAGGCAAACGAAACAACGGCTGCACAAGGAAGAAAAGATCCTTAAAAACATTTTGTTTTCTTCTAATGACAATCCAAATAAAGAAAGAAAGCCTTTAAAAAAAGCAAAAGGTAAATGAAAATGTATTTTACGGTATTTTCTCTCCATTATGGTGTTCGAGTATTATCCTGACACATGTCCTAAAATACTTCCAGCTGGTGAACAGAAATCACTAAAGGTTATCTGCTGATGTAACATTTCAATACATAATAGGTGAAAAAATATTTTTTTCAATGGTAAATAAGGCCTGTAGATGATATTTTATTATTTATACAGTTCTGCCACTGATAGAAACTTTCCAGACAGACAATATGCAATCGCCACCATTAAAGACCAATACTATGTCTTAAATAACAGCACAGGTGTAACAAGAGTGATCTATTTTATGAAACTGCAGTATCTCAAACACTAACACATGGCAACAATTCTTGGCAGACTTTTTGATGGACATCAGTGCAGACAATAACATCCTCTGTGACTAGTGCTAGCTCATACTTAGCCAATATTGAGCCTTTCCAAACAGTTTAATGGAAATTGGAGCAGCTGCCAACCATTTTGAACTTCTCTGTTCTTAAATTAAGTTTTACTTAAGACTCAAAGATGAATATATATGCAAAATGAAATGTATTGAATTTCTACTGTATCTGACCCAGAATTAATAAAAGCTAGTAGGAGAAATTCAATGGACATATAGGTGCATAGTCATTATAGAGAAAGAGAAGTGCTCTATAACACCTTTGAGAGGTTTTCACATAAACTGCATTTTTTTAATGTATCTTCCATTAATTTATATTTTTCTATTATAGATGTTTATAAAATTCACCTAACCATCCTGGGATGTGACAGACAAGCAGACCTTTTCCACTTTCTTAATATAGCCCTCTTAGTTAATGTCAGTGCTGTAAAGACTCACTTCAAAGCAAGTGAGGAGAGATGAAGGGCTAGATCTGGGGCATGAAAATACTCATTTGGATCTTGACTCTAAAGGAGCAGAAGCAATTAATTTTAATTAGATTTTTTTAAAGTCATTTAAAATTTGAAATTTTGAAATGCAGTTCTGTCACCTGCTTCATCATGACTAGTTACCCTTTTTTTATGCTCAGTGTTTGCACTGCTCACATGTAAGTGCCCGTCAGTACAGTTACATGGTCCCTGGACATGAATGTTCAGGGAACAGCCATGGAGCTGAGGGAGGATTCAGCTGCAGAGTGCCTTGGAGTGGCAGAGGGCAGCACACGGAGCAGATGGATCTGCTGGATCTACTTATCTTTATTACTACCTGCTGCATGCAAAGCTATACTAATAATTATCTTACTGGCCAGGAAGAAATAGTAAAACTTTTCAGGATTTCTTAAGGTCCAGCTTGCAATTGTGTATGGGAAGATACTTGACTCGAGACCCTAAGTGTATTTTGGTTTATAGCTCAGCTACCATCAGTGAAAGGTGCCAAGGGCATCGCAAGCCTAAACTACAAAGAGAAATCCAATTCTTGGGCTGTGCACAGCTGTTACAGGGATGAGGATCATATAATATGGAACTATAGTTAGTCAATACCACTGCATTAATAGAAATAAGCGCTGTTGCTGCCAGTAATTGTTTGTAGATTTGGGGCTATAGGTCCTGGATAAGTTATCCACTGTGAGAAAAATCACAGAACTTTTAATCTTCTGAAATGAGACCCTTGCAGCTAACTGACCAAGGGGCAGACTGCTGAAAAAGGTTTGTCCCAGGCTGTATTACTTCTTAATTCTATAGCAGTGTATTTTTCTCAATAAGCAGGGACTCTGCCTCCCAGAATGTTTTGTAACTTAAGGTCTTCCTCTTTAAAAGGGGCAATCCCTCAGCATGGAAGAGCTGCTGTTAAAAGTTCCTTTTGCTGGGCAGGTTTTCTAGGAGCCCCTAGTTCTGCCAAAATGTGACTTTGCTTCCCTTGGCTTTTGTATGTCGGCCACAAACAGCACTCAGCTTTACTGGCTTTACTGCAGATAGACAAGGACATTATTTAACCCACGCAGAGAAAAAGAAGGGCATTCGATGCACTAACGTTTTGCCTGCCACTTAAGAGAAACCAAGACTTGTCCTTAAAGCCTGAAAGGAGATTAATTCCTCCTGCAAGCGTGCGCTAATCAGTCAAGAAAACGCAAACCAAATCTCAATTAACTCTTAAAAACAAACAAACAAAAATGTAATTCGGAAATTCTCCCTAGCCATACTTCATTCAGGGAGATAGTGGCTGTCAATCTCCTAGGAAGTAAAGCACATGTATCAACGTGCAAAGTGAAGTTCTTACTCTTCTGTTAACATATTCAGTATTTCATGAGCTGCAGAGAATCCGTTAGCGTGACAGAGAATTTTAGGTATAATTATCTCCATCAAGAGTAAAACCAGCCCCTTGAGATACGAGCTCAGGCAACGAGCAGATACATTTATTATAAGGTATCCTCCAATAACATCACCCAGCACAATGAGATTTGGTGCTGCGATGACATAATATAATTTCAAGTAGATGCCTGAATGACTAGAAAAGGCAATTCTTACCCCAGTGCTCCAGAGCTTTTAAAATCATATTTACTGATAAGGAGAAACTATCTACATATGAAGCAAGGATCTCATATTCTGCAGCTTCTTATGTATTTTATTTATAGACCTGCCAATTCTCCAGTTAACTGCACAATCGGTCTTCAAAATGCGTGCAGTTTAATAAAATTGCAGTTCTCTGTAGATTCATCTTGCTTGCTAAAGCCCCTTGGTTGTACCAAGGACCCCCTGTTCTCTAGTAATGCATTAAATCTCGCAGAATTGTGTACTTGGTGATTTATTGTGGCAATGACTACATGCTGCTCACCTAGAACGCGGAGAGAAAATACTCATTATTCATCATTACAATTTCATTTTTTTCCTCTCTCTTTAAGTGCTAACACCTAATGTGCTTTAAAAATAAGCAATTTTAGTAATGGAAAGACTTATGATCCCCTATCCATGGGCTGATATTGAAATGTGCTTAATGCTCGCAATTTCCACAGAAACCAAACAGAATTAGGGGTGTCTGTCAGTTGTAGGGCTGGGACTTGGCACAGATGTAATTACCCTCTCTGATAGCTTTCAGGAGACTAAATGAGATTGCATCAAAAATATGATCTTTTAATGAACAGTTCTTGAATTTCGATACAATTTTGGCATACTTTCCTTTCAACAGTCCTAGGGAAGAGAGCAAAGAATCTCTGAGGTCTCGTAGGAACTGCAGAGGGACAAGTTAATCCGAAGGAAAAGATCTCTCCCCAGATAAAAACCAGACTCATCCTGCTGCCTGAAGGACCACGATTTCAAGCACTGCTTCAGCTTGTCCTCCCACCCCCAGAACAGCAGGGAACAGTCCAGGGGATGCTTCTGAAACACAGTCATATCACTCTAGGGTTCCTAAGTGCTATTACAGTATCTTTTCTCAAAATCTTCAGTGAGAAAATATTATATATCTCCATTTATTCTCATTCTTCCCTATGTATAAACAGAATTTCAGAAGTATATTGCTTATCATGCACTGTAATTTTTCTAACTTTATCCTTTCAAATATCACATAATGACAGAGCAACTCCAAACAGCTACTGTGTTTTGAGACTTGGCAAAGCCACACTGGGTAGAAAACTGTGTATTGCATTGTATCCTATAAGTTATGTGATTTTCTATGTCTGCATTTCCCAGAAAGAACCACAAATATTGATAAAGAATGTCAATATCTGAACGCACAAGTAGATTTGCAACTTAGCTTGAGGATTCTGGCATTTGAACTTACCTCCTTACTTCAGTGTGCACTTGTTTTCACTCCTTGTTCTCACAAAGCTCTGATTTTCAATTACACTGTTAATAATGGGAACTACAGCAATGGAATGAGGCAAGAATTCAGTGCCAGCAGAACATGCAGTCTAAGACTTTATCGTTCAAGAGGAGTGTGTAAAATCTGTGTTTAATCATTCAGCTATAATGGGAAACAGCTACTGAATTGATTCAGTAAAGCAAAGTGCTTCACAAGAATGTCTAAGGAATTTCACGTGTAGGAATTTTGGGACAATATATTTTCCTGAATAAAAGTGAAATCAGGATAATCAAAATGTTCAAACTACAGTCAGCCAAAAAATATTACAATAGAAGTAAAGAAATAGTTAAGAAAAATGAAAGTCCTTATTCTTGCAACACCAACATACTTTAGAAAACACACACAAACTGAGTCAATTAGTACCATCCATGTCATTTATATTAATTAAAAAAATGCTTATCACTAGATTATATTGCTTGTTTGCACCATCCTTACTTCATTAGTGCTAATTGGAAATAATTACAACTGATATATGAAATAATTAAAAACTTATCTATTTTCACAATTCTGGACTGCCCAGTAAAGCATCAGAATTGCTGTAATCCCTGGACCTTTTCTAAGGTTTTTAACAATATTCTGACTCTTCTTTGCATTACGAGCCAATAAGAATTGGCTCAGAAGAGAAAGAAGCAGTAAGGGAGATATCTGAATCCTAACCTTTACCTTCACTACAAAAAAATCTATTTCCCAAGAGATGAACTGATGTATTCTTTCAGGAAAAAGAGATATTCACAGCTCTACAGGCAGCTCCCTCCTTCTCCATCAGTCTCCCTTTGAAGTCTTCCAATGTGCTTGAACAAATTTGCTGGCAGCTCCCTCCTTCTCCATCAGTCTCCTCATCTTCCCTTTGAGGTCTTCCAATGTGTTTGAACAAATTTGCTAGGACAGAAGATGCTGTTGGCTTCTTCCAGGTTTTATGAAGCTCCATGGCTGGATAGAGGAGAGAAGTTAGTGCTGGCGGCGCCTCCAGGACGTGCATCCCTATGGACATGAGCACGGGAAGGCAGCGGAGCCGCAGCGGGAAACGTCGGCTGCTCGGGGAGAGCAG
>NW_010579187.1:732927-760108 GCF_000705375.1 Tinamus guttatus | reverse complement strand
CACGGGCTGCCCCCAGGCTGTGGGAGCGGGAGCACAGGAGCAGGGCTGCACCCCAGTGGGCTGTGTCCCGCGGAGCAGGGAGCCCAACACCCTGGGGCACCCGCTCCAGCTGGAAGCACCGCGCAGCTGCTCTGTCTCCCTCAAGGAAGGTGGCAGCCTGGACCTTGGGGAGACATCATTTGAGGCCTGTTTCACCCTTCTCTGCCTCCCCTGCAAGGAACTGAAGGAGTCTGCAACAGAGCTGCTCTTTGGGGGCCACGAAACCACCGCTAGTGCTGCCACATCGCTGATCGCCTTCCTGGGGCTCCATCACCATGTCCTGCAGAAAGTGAGGAAAGAGCTGCAGGTGAAGGTGGGTGCTTCCCTGGAGTTGCTCCACGGGAGTGGGTGCTGCCAAGCCCCTGGGTCTGTGCCACATTTGGGAGTCCCCTTGGCCTGCATGGGGCAGAGCGCCCTGTTTGACCATTCAGCAAATGCCACGGCAGCACCTCCCTTCCTAGGGCTTGCTGTGTGGCTCTCACCAAGACAAGCAGCTGGACATGGAGGTCTTGGAGCAGCTGAAGTACACGGGCTGCGTCATCAAGGAGACCCTCAGGCTGAGCCCACCCGTTCCCGGAGGATTTCGGGTTGCGCTCAAGACCCTTGAACTCAATGTAAGCAGGGCTGGGGCTTGGGCTCGGCTCCTTGGGGCAGCCGCAGACGCCTGTGGATTTGGGGAGCAGAGGGGCTATAGGGAGGCCTGCAGGGAGGTGGGTCCAACAACCCAGCCCATGCCAAGGCTTTGGCTGATCAAACAGGTCCTGGCACTCAGTGACTCCTTTCTCTCCCCTTGGACAGGGCTACCAGATCCCTAAAGGCTGGAATGTTATTTACAGCATCTGCGACACTCACGATGTGGCAGATCTCTTCACCGACAAGGATGAATTTAACCCGGATCGCTTCATGGCTCCATCTCCGGAGGACTCCTCTCGATTCAGTTTCATCCCTTTTGGTGGGGGCTTGCGGACCTGCGTAGGCAAAGAGTTCGCCAAAGTCCTCCTAAAAATATTTACAGTGGAGCTGGCTCGGAGCTGTGACTGGCAGCTGCTCAATGGACCTCCTATGATGAAAACTGGCCCGATAGTGTACCCCGTGGACAACCTGCCTACCAAATTCATAGGTTTCAGTGGCCAAATCTGAGGGGTCAACGTCTCTGGCTGGATTTCTATAGCATCTAGTATGTACAAAGTAACTTTTTTTTTTAGTGACAAAGGCCTTTAAATATTTAAACTTGTAAATGTTTAATAGTTATTTATGTCTTCTAAATATTTCAGAAGGGTATGATATTTTTTTCCAAGCACTACAATTATGGGTCTCTGATTCATAATTAGATAATGTTATTTCTATAGAAATAAGTCTTCCTCTATTTAAAAATGTTATTGAAAGCTGACCAGCTAAGTGTTTGAAGACATTTCAGGACAGTATATGTATTAAGAAATATTCTTAAAGACATTTGAAAAAACAAAACAAAACAAAAAAACTGTAACTAGATACTCATCCAAATTACCTAAATGGTTATTGTTTGAGAATGTTTTCAGTATTACTTGTGTCTAGATCTTATGTTTAATGTGTGAATTTTAAGCTGATAATAAAGTTTATTTTTGAAGATCCTCTGTACGAAGATCTGCCTGTATGTTAGAGAGTAGCTTAACTAGCTGAAATAGGTCTAAAGGGGTTTAGATGCGAGGTCAGATGTGGTCTTGTGAATGATTTGTTCTCCCCCCATTAGGTTCATAACTTACTTCCCCTTGCCCCCTCCCCCATATGCACTAATGTGGCTCTCACTTAAAAGAGGTAAAATGGTCTGAATTTTACCCTCTGCAAAAGCAATGTGAAAACACAGAAACTCAAAAAAAAAAAAAAAAAAAAAAAAAAGCTGTACCACATGCCATGACTTTTCTCCAGCATGTAAACTTGGGAGACAGTAGAAGAAGAGCCTGTACTGAAAGCCTTTCTCTATAGCTAGAGAAAACTGGTTGAGAAGAAAGTATTTCTGAAAACTCTCCTCCCACTTACACCAGGCCTGTATAAACTGGCCCCTGGATCTTGTTGTGTGTCCAGTCCCCTGTCTATGATTGTTGACTTATGGAGGTACCGTAAGTCAGGACAGCATCAGCACCTGGAGCAAATAAAATCTGCTGTGATTTCATCTCTCCATGCCACTGCTGAGAGCAGGCCAGAGATAGCACACACAGCTCCTGCGCAAACCTCTTCCCTGGAATTCAGCAAAGTGAGAACTAAAAGGCAGGCACTAATGTGAATTGATTAACAGAGAATCAACTGTTGAGATGCAATTCCCTAGGGCTGTGTAAGCAGGACAGATAAAATGCCCTAGGCATGACCTCTGTTTTGGCTTAACCATAAGTTTTTGTTGTTGTCGTTTGTTTTTTTGAGGGTTTTTTTTGCCTTTTTTTTTCTTTTCTTTATTTCTCTGCACCCCCACCATCACTACACCTATTAGTCTTCCCTCAGAAGTCAAATAATGTTGGCTGTCTCTATAAACAGCTATAAAGAAAACCAAGGCAATTCAGTGTCACAAACACAGCACCATATAGAATAATTTAATTTTTTGTTTTCTTCTGGAAAACAGTATTTTTTTCTTTAAGTTTTCCCAAGATTGACATTAAGGATGAAATTAAGCTGCTCTAAAACCCTGCAGATGTTTAATAGCATCTATGACTTTTGTTTGTTTGTTTTTTTAAAGGAATGTCTCTCATTCATTTGATATGTGCTTAAAAAGTTAACCAAAACATGAACTTCATAACATAAAACATTAGATAAATCCTATGTATGATTAAAAATGAGTATAGCTATAACTATTTTTTTTTAATATTAGAATGCAAAACCTACTCTTTTTAGATTGTACCTGAGTCTTCTTGGCAAAGTTTAAGATCTTAAGTAATTTTTACTGTGCAAACATCCTATCCTAATGGGCTTTTCAGGGATTTGATGAATAACCTAAGTTTAAGACCCCTTTATTACCAGTCTACTAGTAGAAAAGCGTAAATGTTCCTCCTGATTCAGGGATGATCCTGAAATCTGGGTAATGCTAAGGCTCCCGCTTTGGGATTCCTTGTTCACACGTTCTTCTTTAACAAAACAAAATTGCAGACAAAAGTCTAGAAATGCTTTGCTTATTTTTAACTGAAGACTGCTAGTTGAGGTTTATGTATGGGGGCTGATCTCAATAATATATATATACTTTTTTTAAGAGCAGGAATCCAAGCGATGTCTGAAGAATATATGCCCTTTTCATAGTGTAAGTTTCAGACTGTACATTTCTCTGATTCTTTTTTTTTTAAATTTTTGAGTCATTTGCAATGCTTTTATCTTTGGAGGGAAACGAAATCATACTTTTGCCTGGACATCTGGGGACATATCCTTGGCTGTTGTAAATCATGACAACATAACCCTAAGTTAGGCACTGCCCCTGTATAATTTATCTCTGTGGTTAAATCGTCTGTCACTGCTGTGTAATTTAGGCATCTCCGAGGTCGCTTTAAACAAGCCAGCGTGAGCCGCGGCGGCAGCGTAGCTGCAGTAACAGGGAACTCAGCGCGGGTTAATTGCTCAAGTATTTGCCCGACTTCTTGAGCAGGTTTTACAAGCCCCGCTAATCCCCTCTGTGCAGCTGGATGTTGACAGGTTGGGTGCTGGCTGTGAACCAGCTCCGAGCAAGAAGTGGCTTTGCTGGCTCGGTCCTGGCTGCATGGGCAGGTGCCGAGGTTGGGATGCTGCACAGGGGGACCTGCGCCCTGGCCAGGCATCGCTGCAGAGCCAACCCAGCTGAGAAGTCACCTACCAGCGAAAACACACCTGATTTCCAGCCAGGCCTCAGCCGCTGTGTTTGTGCTGGGGATCAAAGCAGCTGGGGGGGAAAGAGGAGGCAGGCAGAGGGAAAAAAAGGATGCAGCTGCTTTAACCTCCCCGCTGCAGAGAGGTTGTTCCTAGTGCCACCCTCTAGCTTGCATTTTGCAAATGTCCCCTGTATCTGGTAAGTGACTGACTGTCCAAGACACAGAGTCTACAACATTCAAAACCCTGATCTGGGAGAGTGCATCCTCCTTTCTTATAACCAGACCTTTTTGGGGTGTCTCATGTTCCTTGTGTTACTTAACATGGCATTAAAAAAAGAAGAATATATATTTTATATATATATATATATATACACATGTATATAAGCTAGGTCTAGGTTTAAAATTGCAGATGCTGCAGGTGATCTGATGTCTGAAGTGAAAAGCCAAGCCTTATTTGTAGTTATGTGTTTATCCTCTAAGGGTAAGGTGGGCTGCAGGAAGCCCAGCTTCTCCTATGTGAACCACAGCTCCTGCCAACCAGCAGTATCACCAGTGCTTTGGTTTCTGAGGTCTCTGTGCAATGCTTAAGTTGTGTTTCTGCTTAAGGAGATGCCGCTATATTCATGCTTGAACACAAGCATCACCAAAGAACTACCTGACACTGAGGAAAGTCACTTGCTAAACTGATTCCCAATTGAAAGGTAACGGTATATTCAGAGCAGACCTTTTCAGAAGGTCAGAAGAGGTAAGTGCTGTCTTTTGAGAACGACTACATGAATAAGAAAAAATATGAAGATGAATGCCTCAGAAATAAGTATTGATGATAAAAATGATTTAATTTTTTTTCAGTTTGTGATAGTAAAATTAGTATAAAAAGACAAGTTGATGAGCTGAGCAGCTCAGCAGCTGAGCAGAGTTTTTTTTCTTTTCGTTCAGAAAAAAACAGCAACTGAATAGACAATATTGCTTACCTAGGATATTGCACATATTTTTGTGTATTTTATTTTGTGTGTGTGTGTGTGTGCTATTTCTACAGGAATCTTTCTCTAGACCTTGTAAGATGAGAGACTGACAAAAAGATTGCCCTTCTTTCTTCCCTATTTCAATTTTTCTTATGTTTTCTTATTCTGTTCAGTGATTTAAAACAACCTTTGGAGAGGTACTGAGAAAAATATGTAACAATATTAAAATATTCCATCATCAGCTTTCAAGTGGTGCCTTCCTAAGTGCTACAGGAAACTTCTTAAACTGCCTTTTCAAACCTGTCTCTAGTCACCTTTGAAAACAGAATGCTGTTGGCTTCGTTAATCTTACACATCAGCAGAGGTGTTCAGGATGTCTGTTGATAAAGGAATGTGCCCCAGTAGCTTTAAACTAACATGCACAAAATTAGGTCCCCACATCCGTAGCTTGATTTTATGAGGTATAAATATTCAAAAGCTGCTATTGATCTCAAAGGGAACTGCACTGCTCAGACTCCCTGAAAATCCAATTACTTTAGACCTAGTCCCAAAATAGGGATTAAGCAGCATAAGCGTAAGCAGCCTCTGTCTTTCTGTCCTTCTGTCTTTTTTCCTTTTTTACCTTAAATTTGTTATACAGCATCTTTGCTAGAAGAGTCTCACAGGATCCTATAACAAGCCTGACTCTATTCACATAAACCAAACTCTAATCCATTGATTTTTGGCAATGTTTCTGAAACTAAAGGCATTCACAATTACTGTGTTTGAGACACAGTGCTCAGGAGATTACGTTCCAGCCCCAAACCAATTACTTTATTTATGGGTTAGAGGTACTGTGTTACCTATAATCGTCTCCTCTCTTTATAACAAAAAGAAAGTGTAGGTTTGGATAGCATTTGCTAATCCAGAGTTTTATTTGCCAGGTGGTTTGTATTGTAAATTCTCTGTCAAGTTATACATCCAGCATTCAATGTAAAGCATATACAGATTAGTGGCAATGATTTTAAAAGTTTATTAGTTGCAACCATTAGAGTGATAGATTAGGAGTAAGGAAACGTAACCGGCAGCAAGTTTAGAGAAGGCTCATTACCAGACTGGCTTGCTTCACTTGTTTAATAATGTCTTATGAAAAATGTTACATGAGAAGTTCAATGAATAATGCAGCCTTCATTAAGTTATGTAAATGAATGTAACTTCGTGGGTGGGTTAGAAATAAAATATTTAACAAATCTGTTTATATCCAAAGAGTGAGAGCAGGAGAGACAGCACTTAATGAATCTCAGATTTAAATATTTAAAAGGCAACAGGCAAGAAAACTTACAGAGTACAAGATTGTAGGACTGTTTTAATAGGTTTTTACAGCTGGCTTGCAGTTGCAACATAGGCTAGGTAATATATGCAGTGCTTTCTGCACTTTCTTAATTAAAGTGTTATTTGTTCCTCTATCATCACTGAGGTTTCACTTGCTGTTAGTAACCCAAAGACACATCCAGAACTTGTGCAGTTTGCAAAGCTGGATGGATCATTTTAGCAAAAGTGACTTATGATGTACTTGTTTGCAGGGTCATTCTGTTCACAAACCCACAATCATTCATGCACTGGTTAATTTGTTTCTTTCTTTTTCTTTTTTCTTTCTTCTTTTTTTTTTCTTTTTTTCTTTTTCCAATTTATGACCATTTAGAAAAGTTCGAGTCTCCACAGGTTAAGTTTACACTGCCCTACAAGATAACAGCCTCAACATGAGAAAATTATAAACCAGGGACTAAATCAACTATAGACAATATGCTTTCCTTCCACGCCTACAAATACTAGCCTTTTTTTATGCCTCTCCCAACACAAATCCTTGGATTTGGGCCTCACAGCTTACCCAGAAGGTCAAAGATTATTGGAGGCTACTTTTGAGCAAAGGGGGGAATAAATTCCAGAGCTGAGGGTCCCTGACAGGTTCTCTCAAGAGATAAAACAAAGTAACCAAAAGGCAAACCCATTTGCACTCTTTAAGGTAGGAGGCAGGTCAGTAACTTCTCCTGGTGGCCAGGAGCTGACAAGCTCAATGGCAGCACAGGGACCTCAGGCCTGAACTGGGGTCTCGGTGGAGCTGAGACAGTGTAAGAAGGAGATGTGCACTCACATGAATGTGCTCAGATTGTGTTAGGCCAGCTTTCTTTTTGCTGCCTTAAATAAAATATTTTTTTCCTTTCGGAAGGAAAAGTACAAACTCATTATTTTCTGCTTTTCAAGCAGAGGCATAGCACCAACGCTAAAGTATTTTGATATACCTGCGTCTCAGAAATACGCTGTTTCTATGAGTAGAATGTCAGCAGGACAAAAACCTTTCCAGGGTTAGATTTGAATGTTCAGTGCAGTGATTGTAAGTCTGGGATTTTTTGACTCAATGATTTAATTGCCTGAAAGGAGTAGAAAGTTTGTGGTTTGCTTTGCCTCAATTTTGTTTTATATTTAGGTCCCTCTGATGTAACACCTCCTGTACACGATGGGAAGCAAGGAGGTGTAATAGTCCACTACTAGCTACAGTCGGGACTGCCTGTGGGAATAGGGTGGTTTTGTTTCTCTTGTTCATCAGTCTACATCATACATCTAGTTATAAAATACCACTCTCTAAAGCTTCTCTTGAAAGGGCAGGGGCCACAAAGTAACCAAAAACCATCCCTGACCTTGGAATAGCCTCTTCTTTCTCACAAGAACCGACAGAGGTGGGATGGAAGCCCAGGGCACAGTGTGAGCGTTGTACATGGAGGAAGTGGTGCCGCTGCTTCAGCACCGCACTGAAGCCCCAGATGCATAAGAAACAGGTGATTTCCACTCGTGTTTTCCTCCTTCTCCTGTCCTCTTGCACTTTTTGGTGTCATTATCTTAAATGCACATTGCTGATGGTAATGATGCTGCTGACAGCACTGCAGCAGGCTAGTGCATGTATTACGAATCTCATAATTAATCATTAACAAAAGTTCATTAATCTTAACAAAAGATTGCTTGACGTAACAGCATGTCATGGCCTTTTTGTTCATTATATGAAATGAAATTGCCCAGATTTGTGATATTTTTAAGGGGACCTTTCCTGTGAGTTGAGCTGAGAGAGCACTGATCATGGAGAAGAACTAATTACCAGGCAGCATTTCGAGCAAAGACCACAGATTCCAGCTATGTGGAAAGACAAAGAAAAGTGCATTTTACAAAGACTAGATACATGCTCACAAGGTGGAACAATTTGCATTTTATGGGATCATCTCTTTTATTTTTCTACTGTTTTGTATAGTGCTTTTTTAGTTAAAAGTTGACATCTGTACTTATTATCAAAGTATTTAGAGAAAGAGACAGGAGATAGAGCACACTGATGAAAAAAAAAAACAAGACTCTTTAAGCAGTCAAAGGTATTGTTCGTTTACTTTGGTGGCTCCTTGGTGATTGCTCTTTTCACCTTTTATTAACCTGCAAATAGATTAGTCCTCGTAAACTAAAGACCAGCGCACAACCCACTGCCCCAGAGATAAGGTCACAAAGAGGGGATGTGTCCTGAGCACAACCTCAATAAAGAAATAGAGGTCTGAAGGCAGTTACATGAGGCTGCCATTGCACTTTACTAGCACTACTGTGATTTACCGTATCAGTTCAACTGCTGACACCTTTATGTCCCTCCCTCCTATCCCAGCAGGCCACAGAGACACAGCCCATGATAGATGCTGGTGAACTTTTCCTCTGATCACCTTCTGAAGAACTTTCCCATAATCTATTGTTTTCTATCACAGTGGAAAACAAAACAAGGGGTTTTCTGACTTTCAGTTACCAGCTATTTTGCCCTAACTTTAAAGCCATGTACTGAATTTATTACATCAGTGTGAAAGAAGTTTTAAACTCTTGTCTCTTTATCCTACTCCCTGAACTTAACATGGTCCAAAGTAAATCAACGTAATTGCTGTTAGACCTACATTGTTGCAGGAATGTTTTATATTCCATGTTGTCAGTTATTTAGAAGAGTTAATTGAAATTGCAAACATAAAAAGAGGAGAGCTACAGTTAAGAAATTAACTTTTCTTTTTTTCTTCTTTCTTTTTCTTTCCTTTTTTTTTTTTTGGTGCCTGTGGCTACTGTATGAATTACATAAGGAGCTAACATTAACTTTAACATGAGACTTAAAGTGTTTGGAATAGCTAAAAGGAAAAATACAGTTGCGGATTCAAGGCAAGTATTTCCTTTAATTGACCATATAAAAATACAAGAGCTCATTCCGGATTGAAAGAAGCAGCTGACCTGGCATTCCACATGCTAATTCCCAAATACCTACCTGGGCCCTCAAAAATGTTGCATTTGCTTCCAAATGAATAAATGCCATGGGCTGCACCTGTGTTTCTCTCATCAAAATTCAGCAGCGGTGCTAGAGTGGCGAGGAGGAAGGAGAATCACAGCAACGTGAAGAGGGGGCATGGCGAGAAGCACGCGCTTGGAGGAGGAAAGGGGGGAGCTGTACAGCAAATGGCCTCCTGCGCAGGCCTTGCCCAACCACCCTGCTGCTGCGGCCTGTGCAGAGGGCAGGCAGGGGTCCAGGCGCAGGCCACCCTGTCTGGCATATGTGAGCACAGGGTGTGCAGCAGGGAGCGAACTGGCAGCTGGACTGTGAAGGGGACACCTGAGACAGGGTGATCCGTCTCCTGACCAGAAGGAGCTCATAGGGCTGCTTGGGAGCTCATAGGGCTGCTCTGCCCTTCCCAAGGCTCTCTGCGCTCTTCAGGTCGCGACAATGTGGTGGTTCATTAATCTTTTAGCCCCAGAATACCTGAGGCAATGGAAATTTTGTCCAAACAGAATCCTTCACTCCAAAAGATCCTGTTTGGTAGTTTGACCATGTGACATTGACAGTATGATTTCGGGAATGGCTCGAGGAAGGAAAGGCCCCTGTCAAGGCCTTGGACAAAGTGTAACCTCATGTCTTACCTTCCACAAAACTGTGCAGGCCTCACAGTGGGCCTTACTCAGCTAGAGAGCATCTCACCATGCCAGACTGCCATGGTGCATCCCAGTCTTCCCTTCGGGATGGTAACAGTGAGGTCATTGCTGCCATGGTCTTGCTGATGGCGTGGCTGCTTCCCAGCAGACCCTTGGGGTTAAGAGCATTGCTTTAGTTGAGGCTCCCCTCAAGGGTTACCACCCCTGCTCAATCTGAACATGCCATGTGGAAAAAAGGACATTTTTCTTAAATTGAATCTTCTACAGTCAGATGCTGGACCTTCAGCAGGTGTGTTTGTCAGATGGGTGCTCTGAGCGTGAATATTTGATCAAGAAAGTCTTCCTTGTATTGTCTGTATTTCTGACTTACTTAAATTTAGCTTGCAGCTCTTATGAACCAGAGCCCCCATAGTTAATTGGCAAAAATACTTTCAAATAATTTAAAATATTATATAATGGCTTAACTCAGAATTTCATGCCTAAATTCATTGCTGATTGGAAGCGATGTGAATTGTTGCTCATTTTCACTTCTGCTGCCTGGAGATATGTAAATGACTTAAATCTTTATGCCTTTTTTTTTTTTTTTTCCCTCTCTCTCCTTTACCTTCTGTGTGGATGCTCCAGGTTGGAAGTACTCGCTGATCTTGGTATCTGATGCTCCTCAAGAAGTATGCTTCTTGGAGATGCTAATAGTGTTTTCCTCGTGACCAAACATGTGGATGACGGGTAAGCTTGTTAGTCAGAAACTGAGTGTTACTGATTCATTAAAACAAATCCAAATGGCTGTGGTATGTCTGTAAATATGCTGTAATGAATCACTAGTGACCTCTAAGGGGAAGATAATGTGTCAGAGATTGCCTACAGGTACACCTTCCTGATTGTTATGGAAAATGGCTGTTTCCAGGTTTTCTGAGATGAACAGGGAAGGTATTTGAAATAAATCTTGTAAGAAACAGGAGGGCTGGCATATGGTGTCATTCACTTATGAGTCACATTCAGCCCAATTCAGCACTGGCTGAAGTTGTTGATATATCATTGTCTTTTAATGGCCTATGAAAATGAACTTTTAATCCCAGTCCTGTTTTAAGTAAACAGATGACCCCATCAAGCAACACTGTCCCATTTGGGAGCTCAGCAGAGGCTAACACCAGCAGTAAAAGATCATCTGCCATTTAGAGACACTGCTCATTGGAAGTGAACTTTTGGAGCAGGGAGAAACACATGCACCTTACCACTTCTGATAGATTTTTTCTTTTCTTTTCTTTTTTTTTTTTGAAGGTCCAGTTCCTTTTGCCATGAGATATTTTGGAAATTAAGAATATTATTAATGAAAAAAATCAGGAGGCAGAAAGGGGTACTGACTTGGTCCATACCCCCACCAGAGGTTGCCTCTGCAGCGGCAGAGAGTGAGTTCACATGTGGTTCAGCTGTCCCACTCTGTGGAGAGGACTACAGCCAGCACACGTCGCCGCTGCATGTAGCTCAGGTGATGCTGAAGAGTAACGTTAGCACATGTGCAAGCGCTGGCCCTCTTGGTCTGAGCTCAGTAAGAGTAACGTTAGCACATGTGCAAGCGTTGGTCTGAGCTCAGCGACAAAGTGAATTACTTCTTCTACCAGATATAAGATGCAAATTGATTGCACTATTTTCCATCATGGTCCCAGAGACACATAGCATATTGTAACATGCTGCATATACGAGCTAGCATAGGCCATTTTCAATCTGATCTTCACCTTTTTTTTCAGGAACTAGAAAATTCACTCGGTCTAAAATGCTTTTTGCAGATTATAGTTGTTTTTGCTAAGTCGAAGGTGTTAGTTTAAAGTCAAGAAATGCCTTATGCCATAAAGCTGAGTAACCTTTTTGGCTGGGGGGAAAGGCTGCACAGCCTTTCACCTTTCAGCTTTACAAGTCAAGCCGAACTTCTGGACAAGTGCTGGGCAAGACACCTTTTCCCTCCTCCTTTCCAGTGAGGGCTGCAAACAAAGGTCCTTCGGGCTGACTATCCCAAACTCAGGACTTTGAAGGGTCTTTACTCCATTGGAGATCAAAGGTTTCTCCGTAAAGAGTTTATCACTCAGACAAATACTCTGCAGTTAGCATTTCAAACTGGGTTTGCAAGTCAAATAATTTAGCAATTTCTTCTAACCATGTGGCCTTACGCAGAGGCTGCTGGATGCCAATTATAGCCCACTTTGACACGTAGTGCAGCAGCCTCTTGCTAAATACAGGTGCCCTTTTCACCAATCTTCACCACAGAGCAAAGAGGTTTCCACATATTTTGAGCAGGTTCCAGACTGCCCAGCTGGGGCCTAAGTCTCCTTCCTGGGCTTTCTGATTCCTTACTTGGCACTTTGAGTGACTTGTCATCCCCTCACCTCTCTCTACCCCTTTAGAAAACATTTTTCTTCCTTTGGAAGCATGAGACCCACTGAGATATGTAAGTATATGGTGGGCATTATGGGTAGTAGTGTGACTAAAATCTTGTTTTAAACATAATTTTTAGATTTCACGTACCACTAAGCCTTCTCTATTCAGAGGTGCTATCTCTCTCTCTTTCCCCCTCTCTTTCCCCCTCTCTTTCCCCCTCTCTTTCCCCCTCTCTTTCCCCCTCTCTTTCCCCCTCTCTTTCCCCCTCTCTTTCCCCCTCTCTTTCCCCCTCTCTTTCCCCCTCTCTTTCCCCCTCTCTTTCCCCCTCTCTTTCCCCCCCCCCCTCTCTTCCCCCCTCTTTTCCCCCCTTCTCTCTCTCTCTTCCCCCCCTTCCCCTCTCCCCTCTTCCCCTCTCCTTCTCTCTTTTTTGATTTTCCTTAGTTTCATTAGTTCAATTGGCTGCTCTTAACATAAGACTTCAACTGTTTTGTTTTCAATTAAAGCTAGAGACAAGGTAAGGAAAAAATGTCAGCATGTCATGGATAATTTGTGGATTATATTTTTTTTCCAGGTGAACATTCAGCTTGGTATGTGGCAGTTGTTACAGAGAGCTGTGTGTTCAGGATTATGGGTAACTGAACCCTGGGTAAAAGAAACGTACGTTTATATTAAACAAATGGAATATTACACCTGCTCCTGTAGGTATGTGAAAGTTTGGCTAAAGATCATTTTTCATTTGGGACAGTTCCCTGTTCCAGGAGTGTTAGGTACAAAATACCCCTTCTGATTTTACATGACTGTGGTGTCTGTTCATCATCCTCACTGTTTATTGATACTTAACTCATAGGAGGCTTTTTTTTTTTTTTTTTTTTTTGACATCAGACTCACTCATACTATCTCATAGAGACAGTAACTATTTTCTAATTTATGGAAAAGTGTATGTCTTCCATTCCCAAGGCTGACAGATCCTACAGGAGTCAAATCCATTGCAGAAGTGAGAATCACAGGATAAGCCTCCAGGAAGGGTGAGCCTGCTTTGCATTTTCTGTCCTGAGCAGCTTCTGTGCGCTAAGCCTGTCCTTGCCTTCTCATTGCTCTTCACAGAAATCTCCTAGTACCATTTCAGAACAGGCATTGACACATATACGGACTATACAGAACATTGACACCGATGAGATAATTGTTACTTCAAAAATAATGAAATTAATCCCTGGAGGGCTTTTGTATCCAGTGTACTTTCAGGGGGAGCAGAGAAAATAAGGAAGACTGGCAACTTCTAGATACCGTAATGAAATCAAAAGCTTTCCTAGGGCTGCTGAAGAATTTTGGCACCCAATATTTTCATTTCTGAATTCTTCAGGAATTGGAAGTATTCAGGAAAGGGCAGTAATATCTACAATGTTCACACCATCTAATCTGCTGCAACTTAAAGACACAGGTCCCAGTGCATGTTTGCACATTGCAGTATTGGGAGTAGTAGCTAAAACTATGACAGGAAAGAGGGAGGCAAGAAGCGGCAATATTGGCTTACTGCAGAAGTGCTCAGATTTCCTAATGGGTTGTCAATATTTCTGTGCCTGAATATTAACATTCTCCACTTCATTATCTCTATCTGGAAAGATGAATTAAGTAAAAGATATTCATAGACCTGAGCATTTCTGAGTGATTTATCATGCAGTAGGACAATTTGGAATAAAAGTTAAATCTGGAAAACAACTCTATTACAGACTGAATCAATGCAAAATATGAATTCCTTGCTCTCTCATATCCTACTTGGTTTGCTCATTTTATTCAATGTTGTAAATGGGAATACAGTTTTGTATTCATTACTCAAATACTCATTTAATGTAAAAGAAACTCCTTGTCTCAAAAGGAGTTGCAACAGATCTGAGTTAAAATGGCAGGACTGGGCTGTAAGTCATACATCAAAGACTAATAACTTCCTGGCATATTATCATTATGTGCCACAGAAAATAAGAACTAAAATATCCATGCTCCTGGAAAAAAATCTTTCAACACTTCACCACATCCTAAGGTATGTTTTCTTTTGGAAGTAATGGTATACTGAACTTTCAATATAACTGGGTCAAGATTTTGTATAATATATTCCTAACACTACTATTGCTTTATGAAATAGTGCCAAGTTTACTATCTCCTGAAGCAAATGGTACAGGGAGAGAAAGGAGTGATGTTTCTAGATTTTGAGAGAAACAATATTACTATGTCAATATCAGTATCATTTTACAAATAATATTATTTTGACACAAAGTGGTAATTTTTATATCTGAGCAAACACATTTTATCATGAGCAATATATATTATCATAGTGATGGACTAGAAGAGACCTACTTTGACATGGCTATTGCAGGCAACTAATATCTGGTCATATAATGTATTCCCAAAATATATCAGACTTGGTCTTAATACCAACTAATTTTTTTGTATACTATCCCCAATGGAAAGATATTCTAGAATGTCACTTTTCTAATGGTTAAAAACCTTTTTCTAAATCCAGGAAATAAGAAAAAAATGTTGCTCAGAGCAAGACTGTCTATTTGTTGTACCAATTTGGTCTTAAATACATTTTCTCCATTTTGCTTAATCAACTGATTCATTTATTTACAGAGACCCACCCTAGAACTCTTCATTCTGCTATACCACACAAGCCTTTTCATTCTCTTCTCCAGGATCCTATCACTGCAGCAGGCCTTCTCTTCAGTCATCCAGTTCTGAACAAAAATTAATTTAAAATGTGAACTAAGGTGAGCATTATTCCAGATGAGATTAGAGCAACACCTTCTCCAGTGTTACGAATACTTGACTACTTCCACTGGAAATGCATTGCTTCATATATTCCAGGACCACTTTTGGCTTTTCCCAGCCATATCATGTTGGTGACTCAGTCTTTCCATGATCAGGTGATACATCCTGATCTTTTTTCCTCTGCTGTTTCCAGCTGATGAACCCCTTAGCCTAATTTAAATTCTCAATATTATTTGCTAAATATATACCTGTACTTTATATATTTCTTTTCATCCAGCTTTCACTACTGTAGCCTTTACGACCATCTCCTTCTTCATATGTCATTTGGATCATTCTCTTTTCAGCAACATCCCCTCAACTGTTGTCATCACAAAAAATGAGGTTGGTTCCCAAGCTAGTCTTTGAAAAATTGCAGTAGTAAGTTACCTTCAACCAAATATTCCTTCCTTCAGCACCTCCCCTCTAGCAAAGTTCTCCTCTGACTTACAAATCTCTTATTTCCTGTCTTCTCTTCTTAACTAATAAGCACTTGCGAAGCAAAGCATCAAATGCTCCACTGCAGCAGTGGAAATGCTCCCTTCCTGCACCCCCAAAATTCAGTATTTTCCCAAAGAAAACCTTCATAAAATATCTCACACACTCTGATTTACTATGAATCCTCCCTAGTAGAGTTGTAGTTTATATGCTAATTCCATAGTGTCTCATACAAAACAATCCTTAGCTTTTCAGGAAAGAAAATAATTTATGCAAGAATTGAAATGACCGCAGAAAAAGTAAGGTAGTAAGAGATCATTCTCTGTCAAAGACATTTATGTATATTCAATTTTATCAGTATTTTCAGGTATGGAACCTGATGCCGGGGTCCCTGCTGGGGCATCACCGAAGTTATATTCTGGTGAATATTATTTAAGATATGTAAATATATACATTTAAAATGTTGATAATAGTATTATTGGCAGGTTCAGCTTTGTGGTGCACAAGCAAACTATTCAACAGCCAATTCCTTCCATAACAGAGGAGATAAAATGCAGTAGCAAGGGATTTTTGGGAGGAAATGCTTGTCTGACCCCCTTGTTTGTTTGTTAGTTTGTCCACACAGATTTAAAATGAAATCCTTTCAAAGCTGATGAAAAAAAATCCCATGACAACAGTTTGTGCTAAATATCATCTTTATTTATTGACTGCTTGAATCTTTGTAATAAGTTCCCAGTGTAGCTGATATGTCCCAATGGTTCAACAATAACAAAAAAAATCTAATCATATAGAAATGCATAAAATACCTTCCTTTCCATATTGTGATATGTGCTTCCTTTCCATATTGATATTATGTGCTTCTGAAATATAGATATGGGTGAAACATAATTGAGAAATGAAAAGAGATTTTTTTCAGTTTTTCTGCTAGGAGCAACTTCAAGTAGGTATATTTATGTGACCAAATCTATTTCTATACTATTGAAAAAAAAAGTTTCCACATTTGGCATCTCTTCTTCTAAAGTATCTTCTGTAATCCATATACTAAGTCTCTTTCAATAGTAGAAAATGCTTTTAATTCTTCAGATACAGCCTTATGATACTTGTACCTATACATTTATTATCACTGTCTTATGATTAATAACGTCCTGGAAAAGATGGTAAGTATTTGAATATTACTCATATTTGGTCAGATGACAAATATTTCTGGTAAGACATCAAAAATTTTTATTTACAAACGGGAAAGAAGTCATGAAAAATATTTTCCCCACCTAAAGAGAAATACCTGTATTTTTATAAATTCTGAAATCCAGCTAAAAATAATGAGGTAAATATTTCTGCAGATGACTTCAGCCTTACACACCTGGTTTTGAAACACAGAACCACCTGTGCAGCATTGAACATGAGAAGAAGGAAATACAGCATGCAAGGTAGAAAGAGCAGGGCGAGGCAACGTGATGTATCCCTTAGGTCAAACAAGAGGCCGTTTGTAAATGACCCTTCGGAGGCAGACGTATGACTTCCCAAGATTGGAGTGTTCTACAAAGGGATGCATAAATAGCAGTTGTTCACAGCAAGGGTTATACTATATGGCTATTAGGGTGAATAGAAGCAACTCGCTTCTTGCCAATGACAGGAAGTAAGGTCAAGTAAAGATAACAGGTCTTTGAATTAGAGGTCTTCAAAATATTAGTCTTACGCCTGTAGTATGGAGTTGAATGAGTGGTTCTCTCTAAAATGTCCTGCTTCGAAAACTCAGAGACATCTGAAACCAAGGATATGAAACAGCAGTCATCAAGTTTTATACCTGCTTTAGCCAGGTTCGCTTACTCCAGAAGGCAGTACAATTACTAGCATAGCCAGTCTGAATGTAAATAATTACAAAATGCAACTGAGAGTTTTGAGACATATTTTTACATGGCTTTGTGTTTAATCTGATTGTTCTCCCTTAAAAAAAAAAAAAGGAAAAAAAATCATGAGGTATATCAAAGGCACTGCTAAACACGTGCTTGAGAAACTAATGTATTTCCATTAAAAATGTTGTTTACCACTAATCCTTGATTAACTGTATTCTAATCTTGCGGATTGTGAATGAAGATTTTTGTGAGGTTTCCTTTGAACAGTGGGCAGTGTAAAATCAGCTTGACAATATATGTCAGTGCTTCATATTTTAATATATGTGGAAAGACTATCTGTCTCAGGTTGATCTTTTCTTCTACTCTGCATTAACTTTAATATTGGTTTAATTCTACCATATATTCTGTGAGGTGCCTAAAGTAAATGTCTGAGTGGTGTTTGGTTTTCATTTTTCCTTGGGTCTTTAACTTTTATTAATAACATTTAAGAACCGGTGCAATGTTTCACTGCATGTGTCCTTTTGAGTTATTTCTTTATCCTTCAACATATTTTACTCAAAGTTCATTAATTTTGTTAACTCTTTTTACACAGTTCATTCTAGTCTCAAAGGATGGTATTTTTCCAGGGTCTGAATGATTTTTGGTAACTGTCTAAAGTTAAATATTTTTATAGGCTCAAGAGATGTTTTCAGCTCCTCCATATTTGCCATGTGTACCTGGAGAGGACATATTAATTCAGTGAGCCTGGCTGGGTTTCTGTGCCATAACTACACAGAGCTCAATCATTCTCCTGCAATTTCCATTCCCAAACCATGAGACAAGGTCTAGCCTTTGTGTGGTCATTATGACTTTGATTTCTGAGTATTATATTCTCATTAATGCATTTTCTTTGCATTTCCCTTATTTAGGGAACAAAGTGTTGCTATTCCCACCTCACAGGTAGTTCATAGAATCATAGAAAACACTTAAGGCTGGAAGGGACCTCTAGACATCATCTAGTCCAACCCCCTGCACACGCAGGGTCACCTAGAGCACGTGGCACAGGACTGCGTCCAAGAAGATTTTGAAGATCTCCAGAGAAGGAGACTCCACAACCTCTCTGGGTGGCCTGTTCCAGTGCTCTGTCACCCTCCCTGTTAAGAAATTTTTCCTCAAGTTCATGCGGAACTTTTGATGCTTCAGTTTCTGGCTGTTTCTTCTAGTTCTGTCAGTGGCCACCAGTGAAAAGAGGCCAGCACCCTCCTCCTTACTGCTTCCCTTAAGGGTCACTAAGTTTCAGTTTCTGACTTACCCCCTCTTTCGGTGGACCACATGCTTCAACACACAGGATGTCAGCTCCTCCACTCAAGTCCTAGCTACTGGGCTTTCAGTAATGCTCCTGTGTTGTGCAAGGTTTCTATGCCAGCCTTTTAAAAGAAGCCTCTTTAAAGACATGACTCTCCGTAGTCGTAAATGGTAGAGTTGGTAAAAATGCTTGTAATTGTTGCACAAATTTAAGAATGAGATTGAGACCTTCTGAGTTGTCCTATTTTCTATCTTCACAAGTGAAATTTCTTCTCTTGCCCTATACTTAAGGACTTTTCCTATTATAGTAACAAACAAAAACACAAATTCTGTATCTTGCCTGCTGAGCGTTTCTGACAGGCACCCTGTGAGGGACACACATGTTGGTAATGATACTGCCAGCTGCCATTAAATAAATCATAATGCTCTCCTAAAAACATTGACAAAATAGAACCAGATTCCACACTGAATGCAGGCCAGTTTTTCATGTGAATGTCTTTCACAGAAATCCTTGGGCACCTGCTATAAAAGTTACTTTTCTGTTTTAATTAAAAGATATCCATAAATATATTTATTAAATACCTAAGCACACGTAGTCGTCTCTTTTTTTTTTTTTTTTTTTTCTTCCCATAGAGCATAAAATCGGCCAAGCAGTGTAATCTGTGCAAGGCTTGCAGCTTGAGTCAGGTTGAAATGGGGAATTGGACAGATGGAAAAATGGACACACAACTCCAACGATGTATGTATAGCCCATACCTACCATGCTGAATGCAGATGCAGGTACTTTTGTTTTGTTTTCGAGCTGTCTTCTAAAAACCAAAACGTAGTTCTGGAGTCATTTCCTGGTGGAGATTAATCATCTCTTAGTAGAGATGCATTAGATCTCCTGGTAGAGTATTACACATGTTTTAGTAATAAGAAATTAAATCTTAGGTATATGTGGGGATAGGATTTTTCAGTAACTCAACTACACTTCCATATTTTTTACCTAGATGTATCCATCTGAAATTGAATTCCTAAAGTTTGAAGGAAATCTGTTATTTGCTTTCTTGTTCTCTGACTGATGGGTGGACCTTTGCCTTACTGGGTAGGCTTTTTCTGTAAGTTTTGATATTCTTTGCTTTGTTTCATTGGTATAATCTGTCTTTTGTTTTCTCTAAGGCAAACAGTATAATTACAAAAATTGCCATCACAGAACATTCAGATTCTTATGTAATCCTTTATAATAGAACATTTTCCAGTTTTTCCCCACCACTGGGGAATTTACTTGGCAATCCAGTCTGTTTCAGAAACACACGTTTTTTCCTCAAAGTTTCCTGTGGGAAAACAGAGAGAAGAGCAGGCAACAACCTAGAGGCCCCACTGCCTCTTCTCCAATCTTCATCTCTCTACCTTTACCACAACCTTCCCAGGTGCTGCTTATATCTCACCAAGTGTTCCTTGTTAACCTCTAAGGGTTGGCCTCAGAAAATCCTTTTATCCATCAAGCAATCAGCATTATTTTCATCTCTGGTCAACTTTTCTTCCCATTCCTACATTCCCACCACCCCACCACCACCACATTTTTTTTTAATAATGATTAAATTCCTATTCCTACATTTCTATTCCCAAGTGTCAATCTTTTAGAGCTTCTGAAGCTCAGTGTCCTGTTTTCCCTTTTTATCTTCCCTTTTCTCCTGCTTTTTCAGTAACTAAAGCTTCTGAGGCTCACTTCCTGAGCATCCAGAGCTTCCATAACTCACACTCCCGTGTATTCCCGAGCATCCAGAGCTTCTACGGCTCACAGTCATCCCACGTAGCTCAGAGATTTGTTACCATTTACAGTGTTTCCCATTCACCCTGTCGAGCTCGCTTCTCTACCCAGTCCTCTAGAGCTTCTCTTACCATCCAGGGTTCAGGTCCCTGTTCGGGCACCATTTGTAGGAAAACAGAGAGAGGAGCAGGCAACAACCTATAAGCCCCTCTTCTTCTTCTTCTCCATTCAGGGCAACTTTTCTCTCTCTTCTCCAATCTTTCCAGGTGATCCTTACATCCTCACCTCTCTACCTTTACCACAACCTTCCCAGGTGCTGCTATCTCAGTAAGTGTTCCTTGTTAACCTCTAAGGGTTGGCCTCAGAAAATCCTTTTATCCATCGAGGAATCAGCATTTTTATTTTCATCCCTGGCCAACCTTTCTTCCTATTTCTTATTCCTACAGTTTCCCTGTGTTTCTGTAAGCACTGGGAACCACAGTGTTTTCAACACAGGTTTTCATGCAGACGTCTTCTGTTCCTGCTCTGTGCTGTCCTTCACGTTGCTTTAGTCAAATAGCATAACACCAATACATTAATGACAGTTGTCCTCAAAAGGTGAAATGAAGGAGAATTGTAGAGCATCCAGACTATAAAAACTATTAAAATGGGTGTGTATGCCAAAGTTTTTAAAAGTCCTCTTCAACACTAGTCTACTCAAGAAAAAAAAATAGGAATCCGGAAGCCACATAAAGCATATTTTAGGTAAGCCATTAGCTGTTCAGTGCAGTGGCAGAGGAGCGTTCAGATGCAGCCAGCTCTACTAACATTAAATTACCATGTTCAGTGCATAAGGTTACTGTCAAACAGACTTCATGCTGACAGTCTGTTTGATATGAGAGATATTAAGAGATGGAAAACAAAGTGAAATACAAATTTTCTGTAGAAACAGTTCATAACCATTGAACATTGATCTCATTCCTGAATTGTTCAAAAATTTTGTCTATCAGGAGCTCCTGAGAAGGGCACTAGACTGGGATAACATAATCTGGTGGAAGTTAGTATGTAGGAAAGTCCTAGTAGGAAATCTTTGAGCGATATAATACCATGCGTGTATACAAGTGAGAAATACCACTAGGAACCTTGCATCCGAAGTGATGTATCATACATCTATTAGCTTAAGCTCAATAAAAAACAATGCCAAATCAGGAGGCTTATGTTTTATGCTTTATGTTGAGTTTACTTTATTACCTAATACCTTGAAGAAATTATTAAAAAACTGTTTATCTTCATGTAAAGAGAATCCCTGAATTTTTGCCAAGGTCAATGTTAATTTGGATCATAGACCATTCCGATGTCCATGGGACTAGAAAGCCTGCCCAAGGGTATAGGAAGGGTTTTGTCTAGTTTGGAGTGGCTTAATAAAATAAAGATTGTAATGTAATTGTAACTGGTTACTAGAAGGCATTTTGGATTAAAGATAGAATTTATCTCTTTTTCTCTTACTTAATTGTCTGCAATGGAATTACTTTTTTGACTTTGTGCTTACAACCTTGTGCTTTAACCATTTTTCTTTGTTAATATTGCATAGGGATCCATCCATATTTTAGAAGCATATTCTGTTAATTAGTGTCTCTTTTTTTCTAGTAAAATCCTCAAAACCCATCACTTTAATTGTGAGCTCATTTAAAAACCATTAACAGCAGCATACATATATTGATAGTGTAATATAAAATTAATCAAGAGTTAAAATGGATAAACCACAGAGATTAAAACTGCTCTATGCAATAAATAAAATGGGTGAGTAAAAACTGTCTAGGGTATTGTCATATACAAACTACGCAAAACATCTCATCTGCTTTCTGGCATTAACCCAGCTGAGACCCAGCTACCATGTAAAAAACAGATTAAACTAACATCCATCAAGGTGAAAGATAATTATTGCTTGTGTCAGACAACACCTGTTTTTGCAGCATTCCTCAACTCGGTTAAACTAGAGACATGCTGAAACTTTCCACTGAATTTTACATTTGACAGTTGCCTGAGGCAGACATGTCTGTGAAACACCTTCACCCTTTTCCTTTGTTTACATTTTGGGTAGATTTAAAATGTTAAAATACTAAACATAAAAATTTAAAGTTAAGCCAAAAATCCAGCAGCAAAATATGTAAAGGAAATGATGGACATTTGTTTAAAAAATGTTACAGTAGTCGGTCAATTGTGAAATCTATGTGCAGATCTGTTGAAAGCATTTACTTAAGAGTGAATTCTGCTTACTTTACTGAAGTGAGTAATCCCACTTACTTCACTGGAGGTTCGTAAGAGTGCAAGTAGTAGGCCCTAGATAATGCCATAATGCATTTTTGCTATCTTTACGGGCACTGCATTCGTTATAAGGCAGATGCTCATCCTTCTATGTAAAGTAATGTGTATTACAGGCACAACACTTCACAACGAAGTCTTGCTTCAGTCGAGCCAGGCAGTTTAGACTCATGGATCAAAGTACATTCTGTTATGTGAAAAGGAATGATACATATGCATGCTACAGCTTTCCTAAGTCAGCTCACAGAAGGATTTGGGGGTCTTTTCTGTTTTGTTTTGCCTTTGCCTTTTTGTGAAATGTAGGATGAAGTTTGATTTTCTAACTGTAGGATCATCTAAGGTCTTCTGAAATAGACCTCCTTTGAAATAGAACTCATTCTTGCTGTGAATAGAGAAAAGTTGAAGACTCTAGGTCATCAGCTACTTTGCAAGATACAATCTAACTTGAACAGGTTAAGAACTAAAAGGTCGCATCCAGAATTCACTTGCATCAAAAGGCATCTTTTAATTTGTTTAAGTGGACTTTGGATGATACCTGGTAGAAAACCCGATTGGATGATTATGCAAAACAGTAGTTCTCAAAAGAGTTTCACCAAAGGGGATGTTACTTTGGAGGACAAGATGAAATGAGGGCTTTGGTAGACTGCAAACTGTACCCTGAGCTGAGATGGAAGGAAATGGACAGAGAGTGCAAATAATGGAGCACCAACCATTAAAAGCAGAGCTGCCTGCACAACACAAACTGTGTTCAAAAGGTAAAGGAAGCCCCTCTGCTTCCCAGGAGAGAGACCCGGAGGTACATACAGCCGAATGAACTGAGGTCACAGATGTGATGTTTATTGGGGCAATAGATCCAGAGACAGCACAGCATGCCTCATTGCAAAAGGAGGCAGCAGTTAACAGTGATTGGGGCTAGCTGTTTTTAATGACTCAGTACTTCTAACGACTGCGCACAGATTCGAAAACAAACATGATCCAATGAGAAGATGCCAAACAGCTAAACTGCATAAGCCAAGGGCCTTAAAGAAGAAGGCACTGCCACAAACCAGCTGCACTATTGTGCGTAAAAGATATGAGCTCATCTTCTGGGAAATTTCTCCTGAGTGATCAGGCTGAGGAAATAAAGTGCAGTATTAGGCACCGACCTAGGAAGAACAGCTGGTGATACAGTAAGCAAGCATGAGCGTTTTATAAAAGGGAGGCATCGCAAGGATCATGACCGTAGAGAAGATGACAGAATGGCTAAGATATGTACATTTCATAATGCCTTTGCAACATCACCAAAGGAATTTCTACCAGCTCCAAATCGGTGGATGGACAGAACTCCAAGTCTAACCTCACAGTACAGCAACCAGTGATAGGAGTTATGGAGTATGCAAAGAATAAGAGAGTGTGTGTGGAAAGTGTTTTGGAGATGATGCATCAATAGAGGATGAGGTCAGTGGAGAAAGCTGTCAATTATTTGAGCTGGAAATCTACATTGCTGGGAGCTATATTAACAATACAGCTGGTAGTGATTATATAAAAGCAGTACAGGAAATACCAGAAACAGAAGATAAAAAATGTTCTTTGTCTAATGGGTATGAAAAATATATCTTTGTAGTTTCAGTGCTAACTGTGGAAGGTCTTAGTGTGTTTCTCTGTAGCTCTTTAAATGCACTGATTCTGTGCTTCTGCATAACATGCTTAGAGCATGGGTCAGATACATTAAATCTAACTAAATAAAAGGTGTAATTGGTGATTAGAGAAATGCAGTGGGATCCATGGGAGGAGCCATGTAATTAGCTTCCAAACAATGTTTTTCTGAGTTTTGTTTTCGAACAAATCTGAGTACAGACCTAACAGATATTCAGTCAAATCCCAGGCATAAAAAGCAATTATAGTCATGAAACCTTTCCCCTGGAGTTTGTATCGCAAAAGTGTTTGAGTACCAAGCCTGTATTTCTACATGTCTTAACAGCTGACCATCTTGTATTACCTGAGATAGCTAAGAACTTGTAGAGAAAATCTCAATGCTCAATGCAAAAAGAAAATGCAGTTAACTGACAAGGAGGAGATGGGCACAGCTAGAGTAGGATTGAAGGAACTGGTCCACAAACCATGTGGACCAGCAGAATTTCATGAAATGACAGCTAGGGAACAAAAAAGGTTACAGTTTTATAAATGACTCGCCCATTTGTCTGCATGGCATCATGCAGTAGAATTGACACCAGTGTTGAATGTGGCACTGTATTTGTATTTTATGGGCTCCCCCTACTTAATAACCTTCAGATAGAAGCTTCTCCAGATACCTATGCACTTAAAATATTTTTATAAAACACTCATCTTCCCATATACCAGTTTCTAACACATATTTCTATCTGCCCTACACAAAAAAAAGGAAAAGAGCTACAAAAATTATTTCTCAGACTGTTACTTCACTCATCTCTCTCTCTGAATTCTTCACTGTGTAAGTCAGTGTGAATGATTTGTCTTTAAGGCAATTCATTGCCTATCTGAACTCCTCATTCAGAAACTAAAGTTGATCATTTCTAGCGTGTTAGTGAACCAAGTCTATTTTCCACTTACTACATTTTCAAGTCAGCATCACAATTCTTTCATCCATATATTTGGCAGAAGCTCCAGTAAGAGCTTCTTGGACAGAGCTGTAACCTGTTTTACTTCATTGCCCTTTGATATAGTTACAAAAAAAAAAAAAAGAGGTGTAGGGTGGGTCCTTTATTGTCTGCCCCTCAAGCCGATGAGTATTGCTCTGATGGTCTGTTGTAAAGCCAGGTAATCTGTTCTCTTTTATTTTATAGTAAGCTCTTTGAGGCAGGGGTCTTTTTCTGCTCTGTATTTATGCAACTTTGCTAGGAGCTGCAGTAATGCCCACAGAAGTGTCCAAAATTATGTTTCCTAGAGGTTGGAGCTATTTGCCACTGCCTTGTAGCTTGCAGAACAAAAAAGAACAGCCAATAAACAGCAGTGTTAATTTTTAACCAAACTAATGGTATCTTAAATTGGCGTGTAGACCTGACCTTCCTTCAGCAACAAGCAGGGAAATCCCATATAATTAAAGAAGTCATACCCAAATACAATCTTTTAAAGTTTGCTGCATTTACATGGTTCCAAACACCATATTTTGCCCATTCATGCCCATTCATTCATGCCATTCATCCAAACACCATATTTTGCCCATTCATGTTTTGGCTGTTTGATTTACACTTATTTCAGAGTAAGCAAAATGGGCCCTAACCAATGGCCCCAACCTACTTGCTTCTGAGTTTTCTCCTAATGTCTTAAAGATGCATGCATCAACACAGCAGTCTAACAAGCCATTTTAGAAGTTGATTTGATTGATGCGCCTGTAATAGTTTGCCAGTACAAGTCCTACAACAAATTAGAAAGAAATGGGAGAGCAGGGGCATACACGGGTCTACAGAGCAAGGGTCAACTTCATAAGTCTCACAGAGGATTCAGTGTTTCATTTGGGCCCCAGGTTTGATATACTGTTCTGGACTTCCCAGAAGAAAGACAAGAGGATCTGGAGGATTAAACACATATTGGTCATCCACACCCGTCACTGTGAAGGTAACTGCTGCCTTAGGGGGCCTGGCCACAAAAGCTTTCCTTTCCATTAGTTTTCCAGATGACAGAGGTAACTTTCTCCCTGAATCAGGGAATGGGTGCCAGTTAGTCCTTCTCCTACAGTTTAGCCGAATCTTCTCCATTCCAGTCCATAGCTTTTTGCCAGAGGAGCAGGGAGGAGCAAAATCACTCCTGTGCAGAAGAGGGTAAACAAATTTCTCCTCCCTGCATTACTGAAGGCTTGAATTGAAGGTAACATCCCACAAGCCTTGGCACAGTAGTCAGTGACTTGTTGGAAACCAATGCTAAATTTATGGTTATCTGCTGAACAGTTGCAAGGTCCATATTACAAGTTGAATCCTGCTAAGTTGAGTTTGGGACAATTCATCCATCTGTGTTTGGATGTTAGATGGTTGGATGTTGGTGTGTCTATATTGTAGGTATTTCAAAAATATCAACAGTGATGTGAAGGGATTGGAGAAATTTCCCTTTATCCCTTGAAAGGCTGGGGAGGTTGATTTATACAGCATCTAGGGTGTGCAGTTAGATATTTCACAGAAGATATATAGAACAAATCAATAAATTATTCAACTATTTATTCAGATATCTGATAAAGATACAAATACTAGAAAGGACAACATATTCTTGTTTTAGATCAAGTCCCTGTAAGAGATTTTACTAGGGTATAACTGCCCTTCAGTGTGTCAGCTTCTTCAAGTGTTTTAGGACCAGGTGGAGCGCACACAGGTAGGAGCTAAGCTGCAAGTGGATTAGAACTGTTATTTTGTCCAGAAACATAACTGAACTTGCGGGGTTATTCTGCTGGGTTTTCAGAGGTGCCCCCAAACCAGAAACCATGATTTATTTTCCAATTAAAGAGTCACAGCTGAAGTGTTGCTTGCCAGTGTGTTCAGCACTATCTAGTATGAAATGGGTGGGGTTAAAATGGGGGGGCTGCACTCAAATTCCTGGTGCAATAATCTTTTTCAAAGATGTTCGTAATACCTCATGTGACACAATGCAGCCCATCATCGCTTTAAAAGCCACTTTTAA